>CAEFZY010039379.1:0-23676 GCA_903066815.1 Brachyrhaphis roseni
ACTTTTCCTACCTAGCAAATCTGCCCGGTGACACAGCGCATATGGACAAGGCACGTAAACACAATAGCATGCGGTGATTGGCTGCGTAGCGTAAGTGAACCGTATCGTATCATTGGCTGGACACCTGTGATTCACTGAGTTAGATTGTTATTCGTCATTGGTCCATAGTCAAAACTGATGACTGAGCTCAATGTATAGTTTACGCTGGGTTTTATTTTATGCGCTGCATAGATTTTATTGTGCGCAGAGACTGTGCGAGCAGTGCGCAATTGCGCAGGCGCGCAGTTTAGAGGGAACAGCGGTTGTAATATAAAAAAATGTAGAAAAACTGAAGCGCTGTGAATACTTTGTAGATGCTCTGCAGATACGTAAAATCATGACAGATTTGAAAGATGGCAATAATACATTTGAAGTTTAGAGCTTTTGATAAAACCACTGGATGGTAACTGATTTAACTTGGCATGATGTTATTTACACCACAAACATGATTTATTTTACAATTTTTCAACTGCACAGTTCCTAAAAATGTCAGTTTCTGTCTCAAAATATTAAATACCGTACGAAAGAAAACACTGAAAGAAAGAAGGAAAGGGAAATTGTTTGGTCACTGGGTGACTGAATAAGAAAACACAACCACATTTATTTCCTCAGTGTAAAATGTTCCAGCAACATGCCAACAAGCATAGAGAAAGACCACTTAGCTAAATATGAACCCACTGATTTGAAAAGACACCCACAATAGGGGCTTAAGCACAGCAACACTACAATATGGCAACACAGCCAAATATGAAAATATGAAATATTCAAAAGCAGCTGGCTGTCTCTAATCAGAATGAGATGTGGCTGATGTGTCTCTAGAAAAAAGCTGAAGTAACAACAATATGAAATGAAATGGTCACCCTCACCTCGCCTCTGCAGGTCATATTCTCTTCTTGTGGTTTGGTCACCAAGAATCTTCCAGGCTGCATCAACTTCAAGAAATGTTTTCACACCAGACTCTGCAGAGTTTTCACCTCCAAGACGGTCTGGATGGTACTACGCACACACATACATACACACATATTAGTATTTAAACCCTCAAAGATGTTGTTACAGATTTCAGTAACGTTGGTGAAGGAATAAGAAGGAGTGGGTGGGGATATGAACTCAGATAACATGTCAGCAAAATATCAGAATTAGCAGTGAACCAATCGCAGTTTTCTGGCTGATCACTGATCTTTAAAAGGTCTGACTGGCCAATTACAATATTGGCCAATACATTTTTTTTGTCTGAAATGTTGCTAAATATAGCCAGGAAATTGAGAAGCCGGTAACAGTGGGGTAACTACTATCAACTACAAATGTCTCTCACAGCAGTGGTTAATTTTTAGACCTTTGTTGAGGTAAATAAGAGTGGTGGAAAAGATCAGCTTCACATGCAAGTATCAGCCAATCACGATCTCCCAAAATTAAAGAAATTGGCACCAATAAATTGGCTGACTGATAAATCGGTGCACCCCATAATCGAGATATGTCAAAATATCAACAAAACGATGGGAAGGAACAACAGATTCTGTTTGGTCTTGGTGTCACAACAACACCAGAGCAAACATGGAAAAACAAGTTTTGTGTGTTGGTTAGTCCTGAGTCAATGCAAGGAAATAATAATAATAATAAGATCATGACAGACAATGATGGACTGATGCTAAAGAAATAGAACCAAATTCAAGAAGGAGCCCAATCAATCAAAACTGGATCAACATTGATATTTATAGTCTTCCAGCAGACTTCCTTTGGTTTTGCCTGAAAAACAAAGGATCTTGTTAGGGCCAGCTTCTCCAACAAAGTCACAATTTGAATCTGAACCCAGAGAGACAAACCACTGAGACATCAGGGCCACAGAAATGGTGGCGGCTCAGCCACAGAGTGACCTGATCAGCCAAAAGCCAAAGGTCAACAACAGGCAAAACGGTGACGGGGGCTAAAACCCGAGTTGGTTCTGAGTAACAGTACCTGACCCATCTGTAAATACTCGTGTCCTGTTCTAACTGAGGTATTTCTCCTGACACAATGACCTGCTGTACCACTTCCTGTGGTGGATCCTACCAAATGTTCCTTTTAGATTTTGGTCAGGTACTTTAATATTACAAATTAATTTAGGAAAATTATGAGTTTAACTTTTGGAGTGAGAGACAATAACAGCCATTTTGAAAAGCTTCCATCTTTATTCAGATAATCCGAACACTCAGTCTGGGTTTACCTCAGCATTCCCTGTAAAACAGTTACATTTCATGTTTGCTTGGGTCTTACTTCATTATTAAAAAGTTAGTGCAAACACTAAAAAATCAATTACAGGTTTTTAGTCTTAAGATTCAAAATAATAACGCTGGTCAAATAAAATTTTTATACTGTGGATTTGAACATAAGTGGATTTTTTCAATAGTTTTACCTCATTCCTATGAGTGAAGTGTACAGATTAGGGTCCCTGACAAATAAAAACTACCTCCAGACAGTAATTTGATAGCTTTAGACAGATATAAAAGATAACATTTATTTAATAGCACTGATGTGATTAAACTATATAATATACATAATTAAGGAGCCTTAAGATTTGATGCAGTTAGTGAGCCAGCATTTATGAGATATTATTCTTTATATTTGGAAAATTATTATTATTTTTTTGGTTCTGTAAAGAGTTGATACAGCTAGCTAGAAACCAACAGGGAAAGCTGGGTAAAGGAAGCGCTCATTAGCTCCTCGTTTCCAACAATGCAGTTAATTTTCTTGTCAGGATT
Source organism: Brachyrhaphis roseni (assembly GCA_903066815.1). Classification (NCBI taxonomy): domain Eukaryota; kingdom Metazoa; phylum Chordata; class Actinopteri; order Cyprinodontiformes; family Poeciliidae; genus Brachyrhaphis; species Brachyrhaphis roseni. Next base: position 2,775 of record CAEFZY010039379.1, read on the forward strand.
CAAGACATGTGACAAAATACTGGTAGAACATTATTAGCTCACCTCTTCATGAAGAAAGGGAAAAGATATTATTTCTGACTAAAATTTACCATTAATAGCAAAGTAGAAAGTAAGAACAAAAAATGGTTTCCCACTTTGGCACTACAGAAATGTGTAGAAGGCATTAATGTAAAGTAGGAAGTCTGATGCAACTGCAATCACCATCAGAGGCAGCACCAGACGTTTATCAGAAAGCAGTGAATTAACAGCACCATGAATGAATGAATACTGGACTATATTTTAACATACAACATGTCAAACATCATCTGAACATCATGTGAACACAGAGAAGATGGACCACCGGCTGACCAACCAACACACGGTATGTCTGGAGGCGCTGATAGAATAGATCCACAGCTCTGCTCTGGGTCAGTGGGCACCCATAAACCAGCCTCATTTCCTTCATTAAGGGAGAAAGGCTGTACTTACACATGAAACCGATCTGATCAACTGATCTCAACTACTTCTGCAAAACCGTAAAAAAAACAAACAAAAAAAAGGATACTATTCTTTCGTTCTGCTGTGAGAGAGGACTGGCAGACCTCTCATATCTGCACCTATACGGTTAACAACAGTCATCCCACTGTTGCCAACTTATTTTGTAGCTGTAATTAGTCACTTTTTGGACAAAAAAAAAGCGACCAAAATTCAAATCAACAGGTCATGTTTTCTAAGGATCTGTGGTGGATGATTGGCCAGAAAGTTGCAGTCTCTGCATCCTGCTCTGCAGCACAACCATAAGCTGGTCTGCACACAGACTGGGGGTCTCATTTAGAAAACAATCCATAGGATATATACTAAAAGCGCACTTTGGTTCAAAAGCCACAAAAGGACTTTCACCGAAAGCAACCAGATTTATAAAGCAACGTGCAGCAGAACAAAAAGCCATTTTCCCTTTTTCTTAACTAACACATTGAAAGCATAAAAAAAAAATACAAATGTGCATTGCACATTTGTATTTGTAGAATATATATAAAACATGATGGGGAAGGATGGTAAAAGAAAAAAAATTGTGGTCACAAATATCACAAGAAGGACAAAAGAAAAAAATTATCTCATCTTTACATTTATTTAATTCATTTAGAATTCTTCCTATATTTTGTCTGAGAGAAATTCTGCCCTTCATATATATATAATTGACAGGAATATAGATTGATGAAGCAAAAACTAAGACAATGCTGGAAGAAAACCTGTTAGGGGCTGCAGAATGTTTGAGACTGAGGTGGAGGTTGTCCTCCACCCTGAGCATGCAACCAGAGATGCAGTGGAATGATTTAGATCAGGGTTGCCCAAAGTGGGTCCTGGAGGGCCGGCATCCTGCATGTGTTAGTTCTCTCCCTGGTTTAACGCACCTGGATCCAATGATGTCTCGTTAGAAGGCCTAAGAAGAACACTGACATGGTGAAAAGGTTGCTACTCCAACCAGGAAGAGAACTAAAACATGCAAGATGCCGGCCCTCGAGGACCCACTTTGGGCACCCCTGACTTAGATCAAAGGATGGTTGTTCTTTTTTTTTTAGAATGGCTCAGTCAAAGTCCAGATCTTAATCCAACTGAAAATCTATGGGAGGAAAATCGGTACTAACAAAAGCTCTCCATGCAATCTGACCGAGCTTGAGCCATTTTCCAAACAACAACCAGCAGCTCTCTCTGCATAGACAGCTGGTCTTACAAAGTATTGATCCAGGATGGGCTGAAAAATACATGCCACACCTTTTCAGATTATTATTTGTGGGAAAAAAAATAGTCTTTTAGTCTTTAAGCGTCTAATAACGTCAAAAAGGCAACAGCATATGCATTTTGAAGGTCATTAGGGCTGCAGGATACCAGGAAAAAAAACAGTGAATTGCTGAAAATTGCAGTAACCATATGAACTATGATTAAGATAGATTTCCCAGATCCTTTTCTTTTCTTACCATCAAACACCACCAACTACTCCAGCTACCATGTCACCCGCTACAGATATACAGCCAAGTATGCACAGGTGCTGAGTGTGAATACTTGATATTTGATTTGAGTCAGTGTTTTTTTGTTTGTTTGTTTGTTGTTGTTGTTTTTTGCGGGAGGGGATGGGGGGGGCTGTTCAACAAGAAAACTGACTCAACTAACTGTAACCACATTTACCAAATAGTAAAATTAAAGTTGATTGATTAATCAATTGATGTGCTGTATCTTACCAAATAAATAAGTAGCTAAGCAGTACTTTGTGACTGTGATATTACACACACTAATATTGTTATGACTATGATTCGTCACATTATTGCACTGCCAACCAAAGCAAAATATGTTTCTACGTTGTCAAGTCTGAATCAAGAGTTGGTTTTCATCTTCAACACTTTTCATAAATTATGATAAAGATCCGCTGAACACGATAGTTCAATAATATTGGCTACTTTCATTTCATTTCGTTATTGTAGAGAAAATCGTTGAGATTTTGTGGTTCAAACTCAGATCTGAAAGAACTGCTGGACACTAAATGAAAACTGGGAAACCTGGTTGAGAAAACTTCAGTTTGCTGCAGTGTGTGTCTGTAAGTCTGCTTTCATCTAGTAGACTAAATGTGCTCCAAAGTTCATTGTCTAAAGTGTCTTTTCTTCATCTTATGCAAAATCATGGCGTTAGTGAAGGATGTAAATCTGTTTTCTGACCTTCAGAGCCAGTTGCTGGTATCTGTGTCTGAGCTGCTGCAGGGAGTCCGACGGGCTGCCGCCCAGCACGGCATACAGGTCCTTCTGCTCCGGATCACACATGTCTCTGAAGAGGGACTCACCCACAGATAACCTCAGGTCATCTCTCCACCTTCCACCTGGATGAGACCACAGCAGAACCCGAGCAGAGCCGCCGGAAGCGGAGCTGCTCAGTAAAATGTCCCTCTAACAACTCCGCCAGACTTTAAATAACTAACTGGACTTACTGAGGGGAGAAGTCCGGATAGAGCAGTGTTATCGACCCAGAACAGAAAGTATACACTGTTGTAATAAAAACTAATGTTCTCGTATTAAATGAAGAGAAAGGAGGGCATATTGTCCGTCGGTGTTTAAATCTCGTGAAAACGACGTCAACCCTTATAGTTCCGCTAAGTGAGGTAAAATGAATAGTTCCGGTCGAATCAGGCTGACAGAGTTCAGTCTTACAACTGATTATTGTTATGTTGTCTTCACATCTAGAACAGAATGAAAGCCATCTTAAGAAGTTTTATGTAGAAAATTAGAAATTCAAAATATACTGGAGGATTTAAAGGTGATATTATACTTCCTTGAATGGTGATATAAAAGAACCCAACACATCCAGTAAAAGCAATTTTAATGAAATGTTGGGGACGTAAAACACATTTGAACCTTTTTGGTCTGGATTGTCATGTTGAAGCAGGAAAAGCTTTAGAATATAGTTTCTAACACTGTTATTCCTCCATGACTCTTTGACAACATACTTTCCATACAATAAACCTGAAATTAATTTGAAACAAAAAAGGTGTTCATTAATAGAAGTATTTAGAGTAACATTAAGTAGGAAACAAGGGTAATATTCAAAGATTGTCGAAACCCAAGCTGACACCACAACTGTTCAGTGGGGATAAGATCAGGACTGCAGGATACTGGTTGCAGAATTTCATCCTGATTCCTCTGTGTTTTGAGATTGGCCCCAGCACTGCAAAATCTTATTTTTCCAATGAGGAAGATGCCACCAGCATGGGTATAACTCACATACTCTGTATTCAGAAACAAATTTACATTTACATCAAAGTGAACAAAAAGCCTCAGCTAAATAAAAAAATATATATTTTTAAGTAGATTCCAGGAGAGAAAAAAATCAAAGCGAAGAAAATATTTTGAAGGATTGGCTTTTGTAATTTGACCAAGCAGAGTTTCAGTTCATCTCCCATTTAGTCCTACATTAGTCTTCAGCTCCTAGTCACAGCAAAAACAAAAGCCACAGAGAAACATCGTACATAGGCCAGGAAAGAGCAGCACATGACCACCTGCAGGGAAGTCTATGCTGAAAGTACAGATCACAAATGATCTGTTAATTGAAATGGGATCAGAGGAGATGAGGTGACATAATGACACATATGATCTGACTTCCTGTCTGTCACTTCATCACGGTTCTTAACAAGACCCCAGTGATAATGGGAGGGGGTTTGGGGCGTGCAGTGATGGACGTTGTGCTGTTAATTATTTCTTCATTTTGGGTGAATTAAGGCCAATTAGACAAGTGAACAGTGTTCACTGTCAAAGAGAGGGGCAGTGTTCTTTTCATCCTACTGCTAGGTCTCATCCATTTCTGAGATGGATTTTTGTCTTTGTGAAGATCTGTAAGGCATTAGCTTGGAGCTGCTGAATAAAATAATATTTTACAGTTAGATATTTGAAGTGCATGAAACTTTGACAGAAGGACAACGTACATAAATTTGTATGTACTGTATGTTGGAATAAGTAAGGAATAAGATCTGTTAATGGCCAGGTTTCACTTTAAACTATAATCTTATTGGTTTTATTTAATTAGTTATTTCAGTTGGAGTGAACTGTGTTTATTAATGGACATTTCCAACATGGTCCTTTAAACCATGTTCTTTAACTCTGAAGAAATTACCATCCTTAGACATCATCCTGGACACATTTTTCACTACTTCAGCATCCAAACAGCAAAGGTGTTTGAATGTAAATATGTTTGAGATAAACGAACTACAAAACCAAACCAAGTGAGACACATTAACCACCATAAGACTCTCTTTGCTCCATTCAGTCTTATTTCTCTGCACCAATTCCATAACAGACAGTTCTAGTAGCCTGTGAATCAACCTTAACATCTTTTTGTTTAGAAGTGGTGGAATGAGGTGTACATAAAAAAAAATTTAAAATCCATCAGTATGTGCTTCCTTCACTGCTTTGAGTTCAACTTGGGAATGTTTAATCTTGTCTGTTCTTTTTTTTTTTTTTTTGCACCTTATTAATTAGAATTAATAAGATCGAATTAAACTATAACAAAGCGAAAAACTAAGAAGAAGCAATAATTCTAGGAGAACAGGAGATATCAACAGTTATCAAGCATGACCTGATAATCTTTACTCTTTGAATTTGTGTTTTCTGTAAAACCTCCAAAGCCTCCCTTGTGTCCAGAGCTGCAGGTGACTCTTAGGCCTTTAAAATGCCTCTTGATAACTTTGGCTAACAATGATAAAGTGACAACTTTATCATTTTTAAATCTAGATATCTGCCATTTACTCTTGACTTGTAAATCACTGGAATGACAAATAAGCTTGCAATAAAGTATTATCTTATCTTGACTTATCTTGAGAGTTGAGTGTTCTTGTTAGGCAATAAGTCATTATTATAAGTATGACAGTGCAGTTGGTGTAATGGTAGTAGGAATAAAAGACATATTACTGCTTTTAGCAGCTGCCTCACTGCAGCATTCTGTATAAATGGAAAGACTTTCATTGAACTTTTTGGAGACCCAGCTTTATTTGCATTGCAATAGTGAAGTCTATATGTTACAAATAAATGCACCAGTTAAGATGCACCTCATTTTCTGACAAATAAAAAAGGCACTTTCAGACATATGTTTAATGTGTTGGTCAAATGAAAGGTTTGGTTAAAAATAACTGCAAGGTTCATGACTGTGGAGCTGTCAGGAATTAAAATCTGTACACAGAATTGATTCAAACCATTAATTAAGCCCATTAATTATGAATGCAAGTATTATTAGATGGTTGGAGAAGGAAGGGCATATAGGGAAACACCTGAAACTTCACCACCTCAAAGCACTGGTTGCTGCTACAAGGAGTCAAATGACATGTTATCTCACTTTTTTTATTTTTTCCAAAGTATGCTCTTGTGTGTTTTATGAACAGAAACAATGTAATTACTTTTGGAATAGCTTTTTGAGTTGAGGTTTTTGGTTTGAATGACATTATGAACTTTACTTTAGAAGCTACTCATCTCCCTCTCCAAAATCATGGGGTTATATGACAATTAGTGTGAGTGGGAGGAGTGAATTTATTTAAGATATATAATTGTCTTGTCTCAACAAGGTTCCTGGGAGAAAGAGAAGATGAGCACCGAGGTCTGCTACATTAATATGCATGATTAAAGATTTCTAGGACAGACATGTTATCTTCAGAAGGCTACATCTAATTTTAGAGGATGTGGCAGTGAAGGAGTTCTGGAGGCTGCAGGGCCACAGAGCCTTCCCTGGAGAAAGAGCAGGAGACCAAAAGAACCCTCAGATAGCTTGTCTGAAGAGTGGATTGGAACATTGTAAAGAGGTTGACACCCACAAAGGAGCTCCAGAGATTAGTGAAGGAGTGGAGGTCTGGTGGTGGCATCTGTCTGGCCCGTCTTAAGCTGAATCCAAGGTAGTGGAGCTTTTGTTGGTACCGGAAAATACAAATGATTCTTATTGCTGAGAGCAACACAGAATAAGTTGTAAGAATAAGGATGTGGGATCCGTTGCTGTCGGTGCTGCACCAACAATGGGGAGCATGGATGTGCATTGGCTAGTGTTGGGGAGGCAGACGCTGAAGCTGGAGATGCTGTTGGTGAAAACACAGAGGTGACACTGGAATGTAAGGAGCTAAAAGAGTCACAAAATTCGCAAATGCACAGATCAAGATTTACAAAATCACAGCACCAGATTCACAAATGTAAGATACCCACTTATTGCACCCGCTACATTTGTGTGTGAATTGTGAGACTCCTCTGATGTCTCAATCCACAAATGGTTTTTGTTTGTTTTTTTTTAACAGGATTCAGCGGTAACCAATCAGATAGCTTCCTTGTTTCAGCCAATCACCCCCATCTTGGGGTAACCTGTGTATCACATTAACCCATTCCAACAGCGCTGTAGCCATGTCGAAGCACAGACAGTGTAGACGTCAGCCTGGCTTCTGGCAGCAACAGAAGAGCAGGAAGTGAAACATATATCTTAACATTAGCTACTTATCTCCATGCCATGATTATTAATTTTAATCAGTTAAATCTGCAACTATCAACATAAGCTGGTGATCTAAGTGAATAAACTGTGCTACCGAGCTCTGCCAGCTCTTCTGCATGCTAATCACATAGCTGAATTTCTTGTGATTAAGGTAACTGCCTGAGTTTGAGGTAGCAGCTCAGGCATTTGTGCAATTACTGTCCCAGGAGCTGTTCTCGGCCCCAAGATAATAATAGCCTTTGCATATGAAAAGCCCTGGTCCTCAAATGATAAATTATTATAGAAATTTAATAATTCATTTAAGTCACACTTTTCAGAAACAAAAAGTTATTTTTTACTTATACTACAAGGCTGGAATGGAAGTGGAGGAGTAGGATGCAGGGCATGTTAAGCTTTGACGTTGCTTCTAATAAAGTCATTCTTCAAGACTCCATTGAGGAGCATCTCATTAAAAGCTCATCAATTCTGAAATTATTCTAATGTTTGGGATTACTATAAAACTTTAATTGTTGATTCAAATTCAATATTTGGATGGATTTTGATGCAGGAGGAACAATTAGTGGAAAAAATAATAGCAAGGAGAGCCAACACTCTGTCCTTGACAGAATCTTCATGTCTAAATTTTTTCACAAACATTAATTTAGAAATACTCAAGAGAAGAATAGTTAATCAAATTTTGGTTAGTATAAGATACTACAGGTATGGATAGTATGTCTAGGTGTGCATGTGGGGGTGTGCGTGCGTGTGTGTACTGTTTCACACTCATATGTAGAGCAGCTGGTCATTAGAAATGTGTGAACTGAAGAAACAACACAGATGATAATAACGGCACAAGCTGGCTCATTAAAGATCGAAAAGAACAACAGGCACAGACAAAACACATCTACCTGTTTGTGATCATAAAGCTGGTGTTAAATTACAAAAGACAATTAAACCTGATAAACAAGCTGAATGATGTAAGCACCTACAAAATCTCTGTCAAAATCAATGACCCTCACATCACATTCTTTTTCTGCAGATGATCGAACAGCACAGACAGACTGAAGGAAACATGTAGCAAGTGGTGAACAGATGTTCATTAGAAAGGTGTTATTAAAAATAATAATAATCAACTTCTTTGGACAATTACCACATTAAAAGCTTTTTAATTAACTGAATCAATTGTTACAGTTGACGGATTTTAAAATAAAAACAGGCTTTATTTTATCTATGACCATGGTGAACATAAAGGTGCATCTTTATGTTCACAAAAAAACCGCCAAGAAGCCAAATAAACAGAAGTAACTGACCAATAACATAAGGACGGACATGTGCCCACCCCCACACATGTCGGGATAAAATATGACCACAAAAGCAGCAACACTTCAGTCATAGCAGGATTATTGTCTGGAGAGAGGTGAGTCAGTCTTTATTTTTCTGTGCTGTCTGAGTATCATTCTCATGCTGGTGTTTTACAAAACGACCTTAAAGTTATTCTGTCACTTTGCCTTTCAGATCTTCTGCAGTCCTTGTCTCATTTTTTACAAGCCTAAGAAATTGTAGGGGAAAAAAAATCTACATTCCTACGGCACTAATTAACACGCTATTATTATATATTTAGATGAATGGTTTGGTCTTTTCCAGAATAAACACACACACCTACAAAAATTAATCCTATCCTTCAGATATGAGGAGAGGTTTATTAACAGAACAACCCAGCACCAGGGAAAAAACTACAAATATGCTACATTTAGAGGAAAATAATTAACAGGCAAATTTTTAAGCAGATATTTTTACAGTTTCTTTCTGCTCTATGGAATTATACTACCTATACCCAGCTGTGTACCTGCTTTGCCATATTCAGGGAGATCACTTTGCAATGGATCAGAAATCTTCCCAGGATTTTGTGCTTTTCTCTCCTTAACCGGACTCTTCATCCCAACAGTCTGTGCTAAATACAAAATTTGTGTCCTGAGTTCAGCTGTTTTACTCTTAAAAAAAAAGAAAAAAGCAAGATTTTTGATTTAACAAACAGTAACAGAAACAAACTACATTACATTTTTAGATTATTTTCAGCTAAAACCATTCTGACCAATGCAGTATCTGAACTGGCAGAAATGACGGATGTTTTGTATGATCTTACATCTGCAATCTCTAGTATGACTTTAAATCTAACTGGATGAGTAGAACAATGATTAAAGGAGAGCTTCAGCCTTTAACTAAAACCACAGGATGACCTGTCGCTGCCTCTCTTACTATTTCTACACAAACAAAGCCTTGACATATTTCCAGTAATGTCACACTATATTTCTAAGTTCACACTGTACACCAGTGAGCACACAAGTCCAACTTGATTATGTGTGCTGCCATGAAAGTGTTAGCAGTGGACTGGGTGTCATGGATGTGTCAATGCGTGTGCTGAAGCAGAAATGTGTGCCGTGTGTATGTATTCATGCATGCAATGAATTAATTTCCAAGTGTGTGTGTATTCAAGCATATACTGTGCTAACTTAAGTGTGTGTGAAGTCAAGTGTAGATGAAGTTCATCAAAACTTAGTTGAGAAAGGACAACTTAAGCTCCTCACATCATCAGCAGCAGAAAAACTTAATATTAGATGTACATATTAAGAAATATCTTGACCAATTGTTGAAATGACTGACAGTATTAGTACAATAGAATGCATATTCTCAAACTTTTTTATATTATTTCACATCACAGCTACAAGCTCCAGTGTATTTTGTTGGGATTTAATGTCACAGATAGACAGTGGCATTTAATGTATGCACAATTTAATATGCTGAGATGTAAAATATCATATCAATTCCATGCTATACTCCTCCTTCAGGAAGTCATCACAACATCGCTCCTCTTTTTTTTAACAGTGAGTTTTTACCCAACTCACTGCCGGCAGTTTCAGGTGAGAGTTAGACTCCGTCAAGGTTGGGCTTTGTCACCGATTCTGTTCATTACCTTTACAGGTAGAATCTCTAAGTGCAGCTAAGGAGTTGAGGGGATCCATTTTGGTGGCCTTAGGATCGCGTCTCTGCTTTTTGCAGATGCTGTGGTTCTACTGGCTTCATGTAATGAAATTATCTGTACCTCACAGTGGTCAAAGCTCTCCATGTCAAACAAAAGATGTTTCATATAATGCTCAGTGATTAAAATTTTTTATAAAATATAAGCCTTGTGTCCAGTGACCTGACTGCTTTGGAAATGAAGCAGCAATGAGAAATGGATGAATGGTATAATAATTGCTTATTGATTGCATTGTATCAAGATTGCAGATGATCATCAAACTAAACAGGTTGCATTGATAGATTATTAATTATGTCTCCCACTCCATCCCTGGTAGAGGTCAGTCCCACATCCAGGTGGCCAGGCACCCACGCAGAACTGCCCAGCACTAAGGACGAAAAGCCCCCCAAAAAAGACCCCTAATTAATTATGGATTCTAATTTAAATTTGTAGGCATGGTCTCTGTTGTTATCAAAGTATCTGAACATATCAAGAGCACAAAAGTGTTCTGTTGCCTTCTGATACTGTATTTCTCCCTGTTATATTGTCTTAACCTTCGCAGGTCCTTGGAGTCAACCTGAGTTTCATTTTTTTTTTTTTTTTTATTTCATGAAAATGTTTTCACAAAAGGGGTTGCACAATGGCATAGTTTTATTAGCACCATTGCAGCAAGGAGCTTCTTGCTGCAAGAGAACCTTCTTGCTGGTTCTGTTGCAGCAAGAACCAGCAAGTTTTTTCTGCATGGAGTTTGCATGTTCTCCCTGTTCATATGTGGCTTCTCTCCGGGTACTCCGGCTTCCTCCCACAGTCCAAAAACATGACTGTCAGGTTGATTGGTCTCTCTAAATTCTCCTTAGATGTGAGATTTTAAGTGCATGATTGTCTGTCCTGTCTCTGCGTTGTCCTGGTGACCTGTCCTTGGTGACCCCAGCTCTCCCCTGCTGACCGCTGGAGATAGGGACCAGCTCCTCTCGAGACCCAACTAGGGATGAGCTTGTAAGATGATGGAACAGTGTCAGATTTAATTTCCTCATGAGCTCATGGAACTAATTCATGAGAACATGAATCTGCTCCGTGATTCATGTTCTCATGAATCATATAATTCATGAGAACAGCTATCCATTTTTGACTTCAGTGACTACAAGCATCAGCTCAGTTAAGTTTTATTTAAAGACTTGAAGGAGGAGTAACTTCCCACACATCACCTACATTCAACATCTCAAAAGTAGATAATACACTGAAGGGAGTGTCCTCTAAGCCAGGACAGGAGTTAGAGCTGCTTTTAACTTACTTCATAATAAAAAGAAGAGGGAAAAACAATGTTTTTTGTCATATAACTTCATCAGTAAAAGGAAACGTTTGATCTGCTTCTCTTTATGACTGTGATGCATGGAGATAGCTTACCTTCATATCACATCCATTATTTCAGTACTCTTGATGTCTAAAGCATATCAATACCATTTTAGATTTACAGCATTATTTTACTAACATGAGGAAATGTGCTGATAACTGAGCTTGTGGTTTCCTAAAGGCAAGGGCCTGTTTCTTGTTATTTTCAGCCCCTGCAGTTCTGTAGAAAATACAGATCAAGCTACATCTTACAGAGAAGCATAAATTCTCACTGGCTGGTCTAATTGGTTTGCTACATCTGAAAGATAGTTATGAGCTGCAATCATAAACCACTAGAGTCTAATTTGGTTGGCAGCTTGTTATTGTGATTCTTCTGGGAATGAGTGGTGAGCATAATACTCATCAGAAACCACAAATTTAAAGAGACTCATGTTTTTCTCCATCTAAATCACAAGACAACTCCCAAAAAAGTAAAAACAGGTATCCAAAACATTTATTTCCATTCGTCAGTTTAATCATAAACATGTTAGGAACACAAAGGCTATTTAATATCCAAGGTTCAAAAGGAGTAACAATTGGGATTGTCTGAGGATTTTTTTCCAGGATTACATAGACACTGATGAGAAGGTGCATGTTCACAAACAAAGCTATATTTGCACAATTGTTTAATTGAGGCCAAGCACTCATTTGATTGGTGCTGGTCATGTATGGTGTTACAGTGCATAAGGTAATTTAACTATTAGAAAAACTACTATAATGCTACACAGACCAATGAACTTCAGCATCACTTAGTATATGCCTAAACTGACAAAAATTTCTGATTTCAGTTACGTTTTTCGTAAAACAGTCAAAATGTAGGTAATTGTCCAAATTTTTGGCGAGGGAAAAAAAAGAAAAACGAATTAAATATTCTGTGGAGTCTTTGGGTTTGATCTCCAAGACTTGGCCCCTTTGTTGAAATGTCCAACCTATGAAAATCACTGTCAGCCTACAAAACAACTGATAAAATACTTAACAGTAAACTATTTTATCATGTTACTGAAACTGGTCATGGAACATGGGGTGAATACGAAGCCTGGAAGGAAAGCAAAGATAGACTGCAGCTGTCCTGTCTGTCTCTGCATTAGACTGCAGCTGTCCTGTCTGTCTCTGCGTTGTCCTGGTGACCTGTCCAGGGTGACCCCTCCTCTCCCCTGCTGACAGCTAGAGATAGCTGGAGCTGATAATGGCGTCCTTTTGAATCGACCAATGAATCTTATGGGACGTTTTTTGGAGACAGCCTTCAGAGAAACATCACATGAGGAAAGCCTTTTGACTGGGAATTCTCTTGTGGTCAGTGAAACGGTGGTTCCGTTCAGAGGTGCAGTGAAGAGCAGCGAGTGGTTTGGGTCACATGTTTCTAGTGAGGGATGTGATGGTGGACTGAGGTCATGGAGATTTTTTTCATCTGTAGGAAAAAAAATGGGAATCTATAACCAAGAGATACTTCAAAAGAAGACAGGTTAGTGGCGGCAGAGATGTGGGAATTGTGTGTGCAGAGTTCACAGCCAGGAGTGGCAACTTTAATTCTAAAATTAATAGCAAAGTCTTTGACTGTTCTTTGCCCTCGTCTTACCATCCAGAGATTTCTTGACAAGGTAGTATCATCTGATTCTTGACTGAATGCTTAAATTCATGCAAAATTCTTGAAAATAGAATGGAAATGGGCCTTGACAAACTCCAAGACTTTGCCTGAGAGGATTCCAATTATACATAGGAAATCTTAGAACCATCATGAGGGAAACAATGAATGATGGCACAGGAGGTGGCGACAATCTGGGAGTCTGTAGCAGGAACTGGTGGTGGAGAAGGTTGATCTGGTTGGAGATTTGTTAAAAGGTTAGTTAACTGATCCAAACATGATGTTTGTTGATCAGAAAGATCTTAAAGTTTATAGAACAAACAATGAATATTATATCTGTCCAGGTGGGGGAAAGTAGGGACACTGGAAGCAGAGCAGCTAAATGGTGAAAAACTGGAATCCGGAAGTTGAATGTAAATTTGAGTGTAGATTTTATTGGTTATGATGAGTCCATCATAAAGTGAGTGGAGTCCAGGCCTTGAGTCTTTGTATGGGGAATATCCGGGCAAATGCTGAAGCAGGGAGCAGAGGGATATCGGAATGATCAGGTGGAAGCTGCTAGACAGCAAGATTATTGGGGGGCTTACAGATTACACAGAATGGACTTGGAGGAAGGGGAGAGGGGCTTTGCCAGTCCTGGGAATTGAACCAGAGATCTTTAAAGAGAGTCTTGGAGGCATGAGGAGAGACCAAAGGCAGCACAAGGAGGTCAATCCAGGAAGTAGCTGACACGTCCTTAAAGGAGACCACAAAAGGTAAGCTACGGGTCATCAAAAAACTCAGCAAGTACAGAACCCAGAGGGCTCAGAGTACCACTGAAGACAAATACTCAGGCACCAGAGAACTGGCAACTGGATCCCCTTAAGCTCCGATGAACTGCAGGTGCGTCTGATTTTGCAGCATCCGGTGGAGCAGCAGCTCCCTGGCTCCCTCTGGTGGGAAACAGTGAGAAGTGGAATGAAGACTGGAAACCCCACACAGGACGAGACCCCAGCACTTAAAGCAAGTATTAAACATACATTTCATTAAGTCGACTTTCGACATTCATTAAGTTTTTCAAAATATGTTTTTTATTGGTCTTGTTTATTTATATGTCATGTTTTAATAAATGCAGGCAGAAAATCGTCAAAATTAACTAATAACAATTTTCAAACATCAGTCTGAGTGTACTTCATCTATATAACATGTTTCACTTAGTGACAAAGTGAAACATATTCTATATAAATGGAGTTCAGTAATATTCAAAATTATTGAATGAGTCTGTGTATAACATGGGTGTTTTCCTGTATATTTGTGTTTCTGCTCCTACTCTGATTTAAATCCTGAATAGCCTCAGCTTACCATGTAGAGGCATGCTAATGAAAGATTAATTTGATTGTGTTGTTACATCAGGACAAAATCTGCAAATGGAGCTAGTACTGTCAGCCTGAGAAATAAATCCAGCAACTATCTATTGTTCTCACTGAAACTGTTTAGTTAAACAAAAATTACAAACTTTCTGTTGCTTGGTGATTAAAGTATCTAACAGCCAAGCATGCTGAGAATGATTGACACAATGTGTCTGAGTCTCCACCCACATCGAAACACAGCTAATGAAGTGTAAACAATCATCTTTCCAGACCTTTACTATAAAAATGGAATTTGCACTTTATGAATTGTGTGACACAGATGCGCACACACCTCACATCTTCAAAAGGTGTAATTTGTCTGCTTCAGTAGTCAGGGTGAATATTCACCATGACAGCTCCAAGAAAAGACACAAAGCAGAGCAGAGACAAATCGTTGTCATTACAGAAAGAAAGATCTGGTTTGTGGTTCTGGCTGCTTCGCTTTTACTTGGTTCTGTCTTTTGGTCATCTTGATTTCTTAGAAAGCAGAGATCAGTTTAAAACAAGCAGAATTTGGTTATTTCTGCTAATAATATAATCATCTGATTGTTGTTGCAATCAACAGTCAGATGATTAGATCATTCGCATATCTGCTATGAACATATTGCATTGCATGCAAACATAGCTTTGTCTTGGCTTTTTTGTCTATTTTTCCTCTTTATTTTCTCTGTCCCTGAAGAATAAGTCCTTTTTTGTTACATTGCTTTGCTTCCTGGGTGTTTTGGAGGTTCGGAAGCGGATTACACAGCAGCTCATATTATCAATGAAGCGTGACATACCGTGGCCACCAGGGGGCCCCCAAGAGCATTTTCTTTTTTTCCTTTTTGCTCATGTAAAGAATGATTTCTACCTGATCAAATATATATTATTGTAAAATATATTTTTTTTTTTTAATCACAAATTTATAAGAAAATTGTGTGTTATTGATAATACAACCACAGAGAAATCATTACTAATGAAATAAATTCATTTCCACTTAGGGGGTCCCCTTATCACCCTGAGGCCCCAGGCCGCTGGTTAGTTTGCTTTCCTGTGGGCTGGCTGTGGAAGTAACAAATTAATTGCAATTCTGTCAAACGCTAACACCGGTTGAACTTTTTAAAATGCTTTTATTTTATTGGGAAGAAAAATATTAGGATGTGTGCAAATGTTTGGAAGAGCATAGTTGATTGACTAAAGACTCTTTTTAACTTTGTCTGTGCACCAAATCCATGGGGGTTTTTTTGTGTGTGTCGTTCCAGAAAATCATCACTCAGTGGGGGCACTTTTGCTCAGGCAGTATTGAGCTGATGTAAA
Organism: Brachyrhaphis roseni; assembly: GCA_903066815.1. Lineage (NCBI taxonomy): Eukaryota > Metazoa > Chordata > Actinopteri > Cyprinodontiformes > Poeciliidae > Brachyrhaphis > Brachyrhaphis roseni. The sequence goes on from CAEFZY010039379.1 coordinate 18,397, forward strand.
AGAATTAGTACATCTCAAAACATTTGAATATTGTGTGATAGTGTAATCTTTATTGACAGTCATCTCAGAAAGTGAAGCTCATTGTATAGAATCATCACACAGAGTGATATATTCCAATCCTAGATTTCTGGTTATTTCTAATTTTCTGGCTTACCTTCATATTGAGACCTTTATTTAATAATTTGTAAGCTCTTCATACCCAAATAGCTAAATGTTGTTTTGATTGACGTGAGAACCAAATTTGACTCTGTGAGTTTTTCTGTCACTTAATTTCTTTCATTTGCTCCTTCGACATAGAAACAAGCTTACTACTGGGTAAAATGGGAATTTTGGATGCAAGGTTTAAGTCATTTGAAAAGATAAGATTTCAAGGTTAAGCTTTCTCCTTCTTTCTTATTTGTAGTTTTAATCCCAAAATATTTAGATTGTTAAATTTTAAAATGAAAATGTGAATTAAATAAAAACAACAACTTTATATTCTGCTTCGATTTAATTATTCCCAAAAAGGCAAGATGGGTGAAGTGTCTTGCTCAAGGACACAACTACTGAGACAGAAAGAGCAGGGATTAGAACCGAATTTGATTAAAGGACAAATTCCTACCACGGTCGCCACCATTGCCCACAAGGTTTGATACTTGCTCTATAACTGCTAGGGAAGACGTCACTGGTAGCTACAGCTGATGGGCTGCCATAGGTCCAGCACCAGAAAGCTGGATGAATCTCCTCTGAGCATTATATGTAGTTGTTTGATCGTCTGCAGCAGGGGCATCCAAGATGCAGCCCAGGGGCCATTTCCAGCCCTTGCACTGAAACAGAGAAAGCAAGAGAGAGATAACCAGTATCAGATGATCTCATTTTCACCTTTAAATCTGTTAGTGTATCATCACTATAATGGGGGAAGCGCATGGTGTGTGGGGGTGTGTGTGTGTGTGTGTGGTATTATTTTTCCACTCACACAGTTATTTGGCCTCCATTAATCTGATTACAGTCAAAAATTCCCCATCACTATATGAATGATTCAAAGTGTTAAAGAACATCTGCAGTTAAACTGGTGCTGCAGTGAAAGGCTTCCCCAAGAAAAGCAGCTGAAGCAAAGAAAGCTGAGACTCATGTTAGACATAACAGCATTTCTGTTTCCATGCCACTTAAACTTTTACTGAACAACATGAGGCGGATGTGAATCTTACTTAATCTCTTTAGCAGAGTGCTTTGTGTCTTCACTGTCAGGTGTCACACTGGGGTTCAATGCTTGGCAGTTGTTATTAAGTAAACACATAACTTAGTTTTGGTTCAATTTTATTTTAAAACAGAACGTTTTAGACGCCATCCCTCCAGACTGTAGATGATTGTGACTTGAACATTTCTAAGCAGCTCACTGTCTGAAAAATGTGGGCATCCCTGCTGCACAGTTTAGGTTCCATAAACTCACAGAACCACAAGACTGATAAGAGAAAAACTCCACAGAATTGCAGGTTTCAGTGGAAACAAAAGTGTAGTTTGTATCACATTTTGACACTTCAAGCACAATTCATTCATATATTTTTAGGTTCCCAGACATTGGCTGCATAGATAGTAGTCACATTCACTTCAGCTTCATTAATTAAAGAAGGTGATGTGTTTTTTTGTTTGTTTATGTTTAATATAGTGGTGGGATTAAATTAAAAGTTATAATTGAGCTTATCGCATGATGTGTAGTAAATTAACTAAATCAATCACATTTTAATTGTAAACCTTGTATCAAAAAAATAAACATTTTCAATTCAAAATCTCTTTTTGCTGATAAATTATTAAATTAATTGCTATATAAGCTCAACAATAAGCAAATGAAATAGTTTTTATTCTGTTATGTATGTTAAGTCAGTTTGAAGGAGATAAGGGGAGTCTAAAGAAAGACATATTTATCAGATCTCTTGATAAATGCTCTGGGTTGCTAGATTTTAAAAATTGGGCCTGTTGCTCTGTGGGTCTGTCCATCTGTCTGTGTCTTCACTCACTTTTTCTTGCATTTTAGACAAAATGATAATCAATGAAGCCTTTTACCGTCAAAAGTTAAATGATTTGGAAAAAGTATCAGAGGCCACAAACAAAGAGCATGTTCAAGCAAATTACCAATTCTTGTATGTGCGTGCACAATGAGTGTGTGTGCTTGTGTTCGTGTGGGGGTGTGTGTGTGGGGGTGGGGGGTCGTGGGTGTGTAGGGGTGTGTGTGTGGGGGGGTGTGCCTCAAAGTTCCAGCAGCACATCACTGAGTGTTTAGAGTTTAGTCTTGCCTATAAAAACACAATCAAGATTACAACAGCTACCTGTTTCCTTCAGTTGAGATGATGGTGCCTTTAGGGACCTTTTCATACTAACATTAAAATATTGCTTCACATTCACGTGCTAACTGTGACTGCAAATACAAATGAGAAGGTATGATCAAAAGACAACAGCTAATGGATTTTTGTTTATTTATTTGTTTATTTATTTTGAACAGAATAAAAATGATCATGCCTATTCATATGTAATTTTACATCATTTGGTCTAAAATGATCAGGTAGATGATAAAAGATCTTATGATTTCCTGCCCCTCTCATTCTTATAACCTACAAACTTTTAAGTCTCCCACACCAGATAAACGCTTAAATTATTATTATTAAATGACACTTAAATCTCACATTCTCATTATTTAATGTACAAGTATTTATAAATTTTTAACATCAGCAATGGTATTTTTGGTCTTTGAGGCATCCATCCAATACACTATATTTCCCAGTAAGCGCCTTCTAAAACAGTTTTTTCAAAAGGTTTATGGTTATAGATGAGCAAAGCAATATAAAAAATGAAGATCAACCTTGTTAGCTAACTGAGAATGAAACTGAGATTACGACTGGGGAAAAGTGTGTGAAAAAAAGGAGGAGTTTATCATTGTGTTTCTGACAGAAGGAGGGAGAAAAAGGAGAGTCAGAGTTGCTAATAGTGTGTGTGATGTTGGTATTGATCAGTCACACAGACAGAGAGGCAGGACGTGACATCATGACCTGTCACTGTCGCTAATCGAAACCTAATTCCCCGTCTCCAACATCATCATCATCATCATCATCATCATCATCATCATCACTACCACCATCATCACTTCAATTCATATCAGACACACACAAAAACACAGCTGTGATCAAAGTCCAGCAGCTGTTCTGTTTGTCTTGGTTTAATCATTGGAGGCAGTATTAACAGAATATCATAACTCTGCTATGGAAGACTACTAAATTATTATTTCAAGACAAATTTTTATCACTGACTGTTTTTCTGAACATTAATCCTCAACTACATGTTTTATTTTTGCTTTTGATCAGATGCAACAACTTAAATGTCAGTTGAACATTGAAGAATTTAAAGGCGCAGTAAGTAACTTATGGTTTATGTTTTTTTCTTTTTACATATTTATTAAAACTATGTCATGAGAGTTTATGAGACAGCTCATCTGTGAAATGATCGATCTCCTCCACATCCTCCCTGAGCTGCTGTTGCCTTCTGAATTAATGCACCACTCCTGACCAAAAACAACCAATCAGAGCCAGAAGGAGGGTCTTAGGCTGTCACTCAATGTCATGTACTCACTGCTAAATGTGCTAATGGTGGAGAAACAGTTATCCTTCACTTGCCGTCATTGGTCGCTATGCTAATTAGCCTGAATATTCATAACAGGCTCTGCTGACAGGGAAAGGTGGTGCCACATGAGATTGTGGTTGGAACTGGGAGAAGGCAGAAGAGCTTGACTTTTTCACAGATTATCTGTCTCATACCACGCTGTCACAACATGGTGACAGACTGAACAAATATGTAAAAAAAATATTTTCTATAAAAGTTACATTCTGCAGCCTTGATGAAGAAACAAAAGACCATCAGAAAACACATGAGGTGAACACACCAGGAGGTCAGTAGAGTTACAGAGAAAAAGTTGAAGTAGCAAAAGAAGAAGAAACAGCAACTAAATATATCCAAATGAGAGGGATGGTTTAGAGCAGTATCTGCCTTACGAGACAAGAGAAGTACAACCTCTCCATTACATGGCCACCAAATTCCTGATGCCATAAAAACAGTGAATGAGCCAATCGGCACATAGAAATACTGAAGACAAATTGCTAAAGTTAAAACCAAGCACCAGAATTTCCTTATCCCATATAAATTTAAATGGATTCACTCATCTTCTTTTTCCCTCCTTGAGTTTGTGTTAAGAATGCTTTAGATGAGAGAGAAAATGGAAGTTCAGAGACAACTGTTCATTGAACAGTTGTAACAGGATCAATCCCAATCTTGTTCTCAGAACAAAACTCCCCTTCTGGGATTATGTTGTCATACAAATCGATTGTTACTTGTAAGGGGTGTGGCTTATGAGGTATCAGCACTCACCTGAGCAATATGCATAAAATGTGTTGTCCATTTCCCTAATAACCAATTATTTCTGTCTGTCTCTATGTTCTGACAGGGACTGTCAAAATGCATTGATTGTCTCAAATACAATCAATGCATGAAGAGTGACATCTTCATGTTAATGGTTTAATCTGCATCTGACTCTCGATAAAAACATGTTTCACAGGTTGACACTAAAGTTACGTTGCTCTCCTTCATCTTGTTTTGTGTCTGTGACTACCGTCTGACCATGGATGCTGCAACTGCCTTCACCTGCCAACCTCTGTCTAACTCCTACCTGAGCCTGTGGTATTTCTCCAGGTCCTCATGTTTATTGTTCCTGATATTTCCAGATAGGCCACATTGATCCCAGCTGTTGTCCTTTGCTGCTTATTTGTCATCACAATGACCAGTTTGTTGGTTTTAATCATTTTGCTGATTCGTATCTGGAAGTCCCACAATGTCTTAGAGAAAGACAGCATTTGTCCACCATCTTGGGAGATATTCCAACTTACAAAGTCTGTAAATGTTTGTATTTGCACCTTTCCGATATGGCCATAAATCTGTCACAGAAGCATCAAATGCAAGCAATATCGAGGAAAGACAAAGTAACTTTGCTTGGTCCCTTGCAATTTTTGCTTAAAAAAAACAAACTTGATGGGTATTTTGTTCACTTAAATAAAAGAACCACAGACAACGTTTGAGTTTTCGATCAAGCCTTCTGCAGAAGGAGAAGACACAGCAGATCCCTTCTTCAAGGAGTCTACCATGTGTTCTGACTCTCTGCATGAGAACTAGTCTTTTTATTACCAAGAGAGAGAGAGAAAGGAATGTTGAGAGGTGTCGAGGGGGCTGACAGTCTTTCGACTGAGAAAGTCTCTTCAAAGTACA
>CAEFZY010039381.1:0-66329 GCA_903066815.1 Brachyrhaphis roseni
GGTACTCCGGCTTCCTCCCACAGTCCAAAAACATGACTGTCAGGTTAATTGGTCATTCTAAATTGTCCCTAGGTGTGTGTGTGTGTGTGCATGGTTGTTTGTCCTGTTTGTCTCTATGTTGCCCTGCGACAGACTGGCGACCTGTCCAGGGTGAACCCCGCCTCTCGCCCGGAACGCAGCTGGAGATAGGCACCAGCACCTCCCGACCCCACAAGGGATAAGGGTGCAAGAAAATGGATGGATGGATGGATGAATGAAACATCATCATAATAATAATATATCATGGTACACTAGATGGCACTCTTGCATTCATTATTTTCATTCCCTTTTAGATATTTAAAACACATCCATGTTGTTTTCCCACAGAGGAGATTCTAAATTAGGCTTATGATGGTGTTTACTGTTAGGATGTTTTAAATAAAAGCACACAACTAGAGAGAAATTTCTCACATTGCAATGGTCCTTCAGAGGTTTTCAATTAAGACTGGTTAAAAAAACCCAACAACAACAACAACAGAAAAAACAAAAAAAACAAACTTTGTAATGATATGCTCAAACAGGGTTTATTCTAAATAAAATGTAGAAATTGTACAAATGTACCGTGTTTATTCCATTTAATGTGAAAGATCTGATAGAAAGATCAGAAAAAATGCAGCACTGAGAATGCAAACATTTCTATACAGAGAAAACTGGAAAATATCTCAGACACCACTTACTGTGGATGCCTCAGTAAAACAAGTCTTTGATGCATCATTACTAGCAGTCTCTTCATGAACCACCAGCAGCTTATTTAAACTTGCTAAGTTAAAAAATATCCAGAAAATACAGGCATAAATTTAGGATACTTCTGGCTTCTGGAATGGTTTATGCTAAAGGTAAAATTATGCATGTTCTGACATGTCTTGTTCAAATTAAAGACATTTAAGAAAAAAGGTAAACCCAGACAGAGCACATGGTTATCTGCAATTACGTGATAATACATCCATCTGTTGTCTACACCCACTTGATCCAAAGCCTGAAACTCTTCTTGTAGGATTGTGGGGAGGCTGGTGCGTATCTCCAGTGGTAATTGGGCGAAAGGCAAAGTACCTGACAGTCATGTTTTTGGACAGTGGGAGGAAGCCAGAGGACACAGAGATAACCCACGCATGTGCAGGGAGAACATGCTAACTCCATGTCATGCCATACTCTCTCCAACATGCAGCCCCTAATTTTAGCTATACCTTCCATTTGGAGATGTTCACATTAAGAAGTTGCATGTTTATTAATATTATGTTTTTGATACAATCACAAAGATGTGGTGTTAGTAGCAGTTTATGATGCATTAAAGCTGTATTTGACTTTGTAAAATACATATTATTAATAAAATAGCTCATTTTTGATTGCTTTTACCTTGTATACTAACAGAAAAGGTGCGTTGACTTTCATTTAGTTGACTATGTGCTTGTTTATTCTATTTAGCTGTGACAAATTGGTGAACAAATACGTAATGGTTTGTTTTTACAAGCAGGCATTTAAAAACACTCACAGCACAATAATCATGTCTGCACCAAGTGATTACTCATTAGCCTGCAGCCTCTCAGCAAAGAGAGTCTCTGAACTTCTTACAGCAGTCTCAGAGCAGAGACGGGAGGAATTTCTCAGCTGTCAGAAGTGATTTAGCATTTCCTTACTCTTCTGTGAGAGTATTAATGTACACACTGCTGTACAGCCAGATGTAAACACCATGCTCTGTGACCATGCCAACCTTCGTCCTTCCTCCACCTTCACTCAGCATAAAAAGATAAATTTTTAATGATTTCAATTTTCTGGCTTCTCTTTTAGCAGGTTGTGAACTGTAGTGTTTGCTGTAGAGACTGCAGAACGGATGTAAACACAGCTTTCAACCGCAATTATAAACCAAACATGTAAAAGAGTTATGCTCTCCTGTCCTTGAGTTCTCTGCACAAAGGCTCAGCCTTCTCACCCAAAACACCACACTGTGCTCTGCCAGGAAGTTCTGGCTGAGGGATAAATTCTCTACAAGACAGAAACTTTTGTGGCAACTTTGGAAGTTGGGCAGAGGTTGTTATGCTCACTTGTACTGTGCTTGTTTCCTTGGTTGATCCCCCATCTCCCCCAAAAAAACTACAGAAAGTGAGAAGATCTGACCCAAAGCTGATTACATTCATGATGAGTGTATATACATTTTCTACTGTTACTGCATGTATAGTAGCTGCTTGAACACTTGATTACTCTAAAGTCATTTGTATATTAAAACCACGTTTAGTTTCAGTCAGAGGAAAAATAAAGCCTGATGCTAATATTTCATCAGCTGGAATGGAGGCTGTTGTTGATCCATCAGTCTTCTGTATTTGGTAGCTGTGATATCCTGTGGTAGTTTAGTCCTGCTCATCACACCTGCACAGATATAAACCACGCTTCACTCTTTTCAAGGTGGTGCAACAGTTCTGTGTTCACCTTTAACCTCTCTTTTTCACAATATTTTTTTTGCTTAAGGACACATGTAGCTGCTGCTCTCCGAAAAGTTCCTGTAATTTTTAATGAAGAGTTTATTGTTCGGTGTAGCTTTCTCGCATAAGGGAGCACCATGACTACTCAATTATGAACCTTTCTTTTCCTATAACATATCAAGGTATTTAATTGCTGAGAGTCTCCCACCTGCATTCACAAACCCTTTTTTCAATTTGAAATAATTAAAAGTAAAATCCCACTGGTCACTAAGTGTCAAATGTTTAAAAAAAAAAATACTCTGCAGGCTGAAAAACATTTATTCAATCAATGTGTTTTATTTTTTGTTTCTGTGGAACACAACTTGGAGAACTTTCTTTGACAAAAATAAAAAGAGTAGAGTTTCATTTAATCCAAAGTAAGATTCAAGAGATCAGTGTGACCTCTTTCTGTTGAAAAATTCAATCACTGAGATTCTTTCTCCATCCTTGGAAGGATCTAAGAGAGTGAAGAGACACTACCACCCTCCTCCACCCCAGACTTCAACCTACACACAAACAGCACACAGATATGCATCCGTACACACTCCTCCTACCCTGTGGAGAGAGAGAAGACTGAGAGAAACCTCCCACCTCGGGGTGTCTTAAGAGGGCTAAAGCCTCTCAGAATCCACTCTCTCAGGTTTAAAAGACCTCCCATACTTGAGATTTTTGTTCTCAAAGACAAGAAAGATGTGCTTCCTTTCCACATCTCAACATCATTTCATGGACCCTTTGACTGACTAGAAAAGCAAAAATGTTGTTTTGCAGCATTCAGACATATTCACTAAAATTGTCTCTATTTAATATTATTTAACATGCAAGTTTTTCAATGTAGTATGTTTTACACAATGAAAACTGTATATTGTCCCTAAATCCATGCTGAATGACTAATTGTTAAATGTCTAAATGCAAAAGTATTTAATTAACTATCATGAGGACATCACTGTCCTCATGGACCCTTTGACTGACAAGTAAGCATTTGGGGGGTGACAGTTAAGGGATTAAAACAAGACAATGATAGTAATTAAGTTAGAAAAGCTTGCTCTAACTCCTCGCTTTTCCAATGGAGAACTTTCAGTCTTGCTGTTGCTTTCCGCTTAATTCTCCTGATGTTCAGCTGGAGGCATTTTCTCCTGATATCATGACACCAGGCTCTTTGCATATTTAATTCATCCAAACACTAATTACTAATTGTTAAATGTCTAAATGCAAAAGTATTTGATTAACTATTTCATTTTGTTAAGTGATGTCCAGCATCACTTAACAATATTGTTAGAACCATGAGTGGCCACAAAGTTGTAGGTGTACACAGAGAGTACAGAAGTGCACCAAACACACATCCTTGAGGAACTCCTGTGTTGTCAGGAATATGTGGTTTTTGACAACTGCTTTTCTACCTTTATTTTAATCTGGGTGATATTTGGACAATGGCGTGACAACATATTGAGACAGCATTTAAGCAATTTGGAATAAAGCCATTGTTTTTCCTATAATTGAAAAACAAAGTGAAAATATTTTGGTGTTAGAAAAGAACAACTCATTAAAAAATAAGGGTAATGAAAAAATGGAGAAATAATATTCTAAATTAAAAGATGGAACAAGTTCAATTGGTCCAATAAAATCTTTATTGACCAAACATCTTATTATTATTGACCTTTGATGTATTATTCAAGCAGAGGCAGATTGGGTGCTTGTACTCAGTGTGTGAGCTTGTAGGCCAATCAATGCATGTACCTGAATGTTCATTCTTCTGTTTACTATAGACTGAACCTGAATGTTTTATTAATGGATCAATTGTGTTTCAGCATCATCAACCTTTTAAAGTCGAGTGAAGGCATATTGATTTGAACACATAATGCACCCCAAAAGGTGAGATAGTTGGAGAAATGTGAGTTCAATGATCAATAAGTTAGCCAAGAAAAAAGATGAATGGCCACTGAAAAGTTTAAGCTGACTGTGGAAAGTGTGTGGAAGTGCAGCCATTTTTAAAACAACAAAAACAGTAATTATTACCACACAATAAAAAGAGCTGAAGAATGTAAACTACAATACTGAAGTAGTTCTTAGTGAAAATGTGAAGCATAACATTAAGCATTTGAACTGCTGTTAATGAGAGTTAAAATTATGCATTCAAAACCAGTTTCAGTGGCTCCTGTGAAATCTATTTTTGTTCATACATTAATAAGATAATAATAATGAGATGTAATGCACAGAACATGTCAAATTTGACCTTTCACCTACAATAACTGCATTCCTCCAAATCATTTGAATTTGTTCTTTCTTGACATGCTAATGTAAACATGTCAAATTGATTCATTTCCTCTAAAAGTGTTTTCTATGTAAGCTTTGCCATAAATGCAGCATCTGATTGTAGTTCAACAACAATATTAATTTAGCAGCCAGTATAGGGCAACGTTATTGCTAACAAATTCAAATCTTGTAACAGTGGAAACTACGCAAAGTATTTCTCTTCTCATAACTACAATTTTTTGCTTTCTCTTTAACTATGACCACATCTATCTTGTTACTTTTATTAAAAAGTAGACATTGGTGCAACCAAGTCAGCTTTTAACTTACTTATTAAATTTGGCTAAATACAGCAAATGTTTTTAAGGAAAGAGTAACCCAAATACTACTCTTACTGCTGATAATGAAAACATCTTTTATTATTATTATTTTTTTTTAAAATGCATACTGGATGCATTTTGTACAAACACTTTCAAAATTTTGATGCTACAATATTTTGCACATCTTTTTCCTGCAAGAAATATAATAATTTATTTAATTAAAATTTTGCATGCCTGGTTTACTCTTGAGCAGGGAAAGAAATCCCTGCGCAAAGGGATTTCTTGCACTGAGGTAATACCTCTCAATACCATCACGTTGTGTTAGGAGCCTTCTAGTTGGTGTTAATTATTTTTCAGTCTTTTTCAAAGGAAGGGAAGAAAATAAAGATACAACAGACTCCATGTTGAGAGTATCTTTTATCATTACTTATCCTTCGATTCAGTCCAAGTCGTCAAAATGAGTTTTATTTGTTTGACCTAGTTCTAACCTGAATCATGTCAGCCTCTCTCCGCAGTGTTGAAACATAAACTGACATTTCATCGTTTTAAAGTCGTTTTAAAGTTTTTACACAAAAATACTTTTGTCCAAAAGTGTTTTGGTCTTAGTGAGTTTGGCCAACGTTGTACTACTGCTCTGATTGTTATTCAACCACAATGGCTGCTTATTACTGAAAGTTGTTCAAGAAATAATTGTCCGAAAATACTTGAAAAAATCAAATTGAGTTTTGGTTTTAAGTGTCTGAATCCCAGTTTTCTCCTTCATTTCCCTCCCTCATGTTAGTACTAATCTCTTAATTTAAACTCTTCAAGAATCTAAGATTTGAGTCGATTTTGCTCGGTTAGGTTTGCTTGTGTAGTTGTCTTTTTCATTAAATCATTAGTAAATGTAGTTTGATTAAGATGAGTATTTAGTTTTTTCAATTACAGGTTTTCCTGTTGATTTGTTTATGAGGCACTTTTTCATATTACACTTTAGGTAAATCCCTTTGAATTTTTCAGTTTCACAGAAATGTAAATATCAGCAGTCTTTGATGTTCTGGTCACTGCAAATGTTGGAGTCAGCTCTAATTTCTAAACTGCAACAGATGTAGCTCATAAACACATTTTAAATTGGCTTCCATTTAAACCACAGGGTGCAGACAGAAATTATGCAGTATGAGGCTACAATTGGTTGATTGATCAATACAAAGTAACTGAAATGGTTTCAAAGGACATTACTAAAAAGTTCTGAGTGAGTTTGTTTACCGGCAGGTTCCAGCAATGTTGAGGTTTACAACAGAGCAGTGAAGTCAACAGTGTGCAGTTACCATATAATTGGAGTGCTGATTTCTCTAAATGTGGCACATGGCAAAGAAAATACCCAGAAAATAAAACCACAGATGTTCCAGCATTCCCCCAAAAGAGCACCCCATAATGACCTTCTTTCAAAATTGAGAGTAATTCCAACAAACTGCCATCGGTGAAGCAGAAACAGCAATGGAGTTACAGAGTTTATTTCCCATGAGTCTATTACTGTTGAAGCAGCCATATATATATATTAGGCCTTGAAGCAGAAAAAAGTAGCATGTGATCAAGGAGGTTTTCACTAGAGCTCTAGCACCATGGCACAATATGAAATTTAAATTGTATTATTTTTTTTTATTTCTGATCAGCACACTGGAATGGAGGCAATTTCTATGAATCCCTGCTGGCATGAACTCACTTCCAGACCTCTGGAGATTTCCTCTGTCCAGCCTTTTTACTGGGGTCTAATTTCAGCTGAGACTCCCTTCAACCTGCCTGCTAATGGTTGCTGTGAATATCTAATGTGATGCATTGCTGTGGTCGTTTTCATTTTATCTGAGAACAAGTATTCCTTTACTCCCTGGTGCAGAGTGCTAGCTTAGAGGCTAACATGGGACAAGGGGGCAGAATTTCTCCCTGTTCAAATGCACTTTTCATTAGGAAACAGAATGGTTTGGGTCACAGAAGCAGCACAGATGATCAAATCTCACACAATAGAGCTGCTGGCTCTCTTCCAGGTTTTTGTTTATTGGTGTGAGTTCAGGGTTGTTGAATTGTCTGTGATTGTGTATTTGTGGCTCGAATTTTCAATGGGGGTGATCTGAAGCATTAAGAATATTACTTAGAAAAGTAACCTTCTGCAGTGCAGCAACAAATGCAAATTTCTGAAGATCATATTCAAATTCACCTCTTTTCTTGCGTTACCAGCAAACCTATGCATGGAGGACTCTCCAGGTTAGACCTGTCCAGGGTATGCCCGGCTTTTCACCCCAAAACTCTGCATGAACAAGCATTTATAGATAAATGGATTAATCTATTGGGCCAAAAATTAATGAAATTAACAAAATGAACCAAAAGAAAAATAAAATAGAAAATTCTTGGCCCAGAGCAAAAGCTATGTCAGGTAGGTTCCTATCATTTCCCACAGAGCGATTTTTGCTACTATGAAATAGCTCTGAACATTTTCAAAACCTGATCTCACAAAATGCAAGACATAAATCTGACTTCTTAAACACCATAAACACATAGAGGAAGCAGAAAATGTAGAGGATTTGCATTGGGGGTTGGGGCACTGTTGACACTCCCATCCCCCTGTTGTAAGTGGGGAGGGGAATTGAGAACCAGAGGGGCGGGGGCTGGGAGGATAAAATGTCAATCAATTACCAACTAGAGAAATAGACAAAATATAAAATGTCTAAAATATTTAGTACTATTAAACTCTGAGCAGATCTTATGGGAAAATGTTCTGCTGTTTTTCACTCCAGGAAGAGTTGAAAGGCCAATTCCAAACCATTTGGTAATCATTCTTTCACAGTCAAAAAGATTTTTCATATTCATGACAGTTGCAAATGTTTCTAGGACTGGGTGCCCCAGCATGGCACAAACTGGTCAGACCATCTGTGGACATGTTGCAGCACATTCAAATCTGTGACAGGTCAGTTGGAAAAGGGCCGTAGTGATTAAATTAACAAGGTGAGATCTGAACAAACTACAGATTTATGGAACAATGTACAACAGAAATAGATTCTGCTACTAACACATAATGTCCACACACAATAATTCACCTTTATGTTTGTATTTAATCATGACCTTGCTGAAAAGTAAGAACAAAATAATGCATAAGTCAAAGTTCCTAATATGAGATGTAAAAGTCAGTTAAATCGTTTGTCTGCCTGAGTAGGGAATGTATATGTAAGAGTAATTTGCAAGCAAAATAAATAAAACAAAGTGTCAGCAGGCCTGTGCAAGAGAGCAGAGAGGTTAGTTTGTAGCAAAGCTTTGAATAACTGAGGAGTCCCCAGGTGTTCCATATAACAATAATCAAAGTGTTGCACTGTTTACTGGACCCACACAGATTTATTGATGTTCTTTGATGGAATAACACAGAAGCACATGATGCAAATGTAACAGTAGATTGCAAAGCATAGTGAATAAATCTGGGGTGAAGCTGTCCATTTGTCTTCAGTGCAAAACACAACAAAGGAAATTCCAGGACACTTAGGTTTAACACAAACCCATAAGGTACACCTGATATATTTCCAACTATCATAAATCATTAAAGCATTCGTTATGACTGGAAATAGTCATCCTTTGAACTAATTTTTCCGAACTTCTAAATGTGAGAGGATGTAAATGTGACAATAGACTCTGCTATTTACATGCAATGTCCACACACAACAATTCACCATGGACTTTATGTTTGTATAAACTTGGGACAAATATTAATTGCATTCAAATAGTGAATTATGTGTTATGTATATAGACTTCATTTCTATGTTTGTTAATGGCCCATTTTTGCTTTGCATTACATCTAATGAAAAATAATTTATTCAAGACACCATCTAGACTCTAGCTTAAATTGTAAGTAGATATAAACATACAAAAATTAATCTTTTACTGAGTTGTTAGAGGCTTTCAACTTCAAATTTGTTATTAGTAAATGCCAATGAAGAAACGTAGGTCAAATGTTGTGAGAGGCTAAACATATATCATCAAAGTTTGCAGCCTGATCTGTAGTAACAGGATATAAAATACGGCATTTAGTGATACTATGGCTAATTATTTATTTGTGATTACTTTTTTTGTAAGTGTTTTATAGCTAAAAGTGACAGTAACAAAAATTAATTTTGCATTTGAGAACTATGACACAAAACTGTGGTTTCGTGTTCAGCCTTTCTGTGTTTAATAAAACAGCCCTGACCGATGCTCACACTGACCTTTTTAGCAGAGGTTGCTGCTATAACTGGGCGTCTCCATGCACCCGCATCAAATATGAGTGTATACCATGGTAGCTATGAGCCTCTAGTTGATACTCGTTGTGTAGTGGATTGTTTATTAGTTGCTCTGTATTGAGAATCACATGGTACTCTACCTTCATGAGTAAAATGTAGGGCATGACCTTGTTTTTCATACTGGCCTCATCGTCACACATTATCATATGTTATGGAGCCATTTCTGACAAGTGCAGGCACCGTTAAAATATGCGGACGCTCAGGAGGACAGGATACACTCTAATTAGACCAATCTGCATGCACGCTGTGTGTTTTGCGCAGTTACAGTTGTTAAATTTAAGATGCAAATTGAATCCCACAAAGAGTCACCTCACGAACCCTCCTAATGCAAGCTTTGATTGCGCTTCAGTTGTCCTAAAAAGTGATTTGAAAGCTCCTCTGTCTGCATTAAATCTCCATAATGAAGCAAGACAAAAATGCCATGGCCATTAGCATATGAGTTATCATTTGTAGTTTTTTAAAGGCAGAAGCTCATTATGCTGAAGCCTGTGAGGAGGAGGGGATTGCTCATAAGATAAAGTATCATATTCTTTCAAACATTAAAAACAATACTGGTTGTTTACTCAAATTGGTTGGAGCATTGCACGGTAAATTAAGCCAACTAACTCATAAAAAATGGCAGATTATGACCTGGGAACAAACTAGGCCTATACTTATTATTGTCATAACACCATGTTTCTTTGTAGTAGACTGATACATAAAAAGTAAGAAAGGTCCTGTATTCATGGGACGTATATTTGTACCTGTAAATGTCAAGGAAGAAGCAGCCAAAAACATGAGACTAAAGAATGAAAAATAGACTAAAGGACCAGCACCCTAGCAAGAGAACATTTCAAGCTCAGCACGTTTAAATTAATGAAAACAAGTTGGCTTTCCGGCTAAATAAAGAAACCTAACAATCCGACAAGCAGACGCTCTCAGCTGAACATTCCTTCTGCTTACTTTTTCAAGTTTTCTTTTTCTCTTCTTCTCTTCGTCTCTGTGCTCTGGCTACAAACATCAGACAGTAGCAACGGCTGACCTTGAGGGTCTTGCCTCTTGACAATGCACTGTGTTTGTCTCTGTGTTATTCTATAAATACGAGATAAGAGCCGTGCCTGATCCCATATGTGGTTGTGTGTGTTAATTGAGACCCCAGCACCGGTGACCCGCATATGCCCATACTCCCTGGACTGCCGCCCATCACTCATGCTGGGTAATTGGTACCAGTGTAGCTGCAGAAAAATAACATCTGAAAGAACAGAATAACTCTGACAGGACTGTTAAAGATTTTTGTAAAAAAAAAAAATTGCTTTCAGATTGACATGGGTTGTTTATTTCAAGCTTTCTGTCATATTAAGTATATCATTATATAAATACATTAATCTCCTCTGACTTTTCAGTTTGTCACTATAATGAACAGTCCAGATACTGATGTGACTTAGCTGAATAAATACGTAAATCACAAAGGTCAAGTTAAACTGAAAGTGTCAAATTGGTGGTGTATATATTTTAAATTGAAAATTAAAACTGAATTACAGTCACACAATGTCTGAAGTGCAACAATGTTGTCAACTGCTAATATTATTGGTGAATATTACCTTTGGTGTAAAAGATCCTATGCTTGGTCCTAAACTTTTCATATTATGTGTCATTTATATTAAACATTAAGTTTGAAGAAACTTGAAATTATTAATGGTTTAATCTAAACAAATAGAGACCCAACCCCTGATTGAGTGTACAATAACTGATGGATGGCACTAAAGTACAGAAAAATAAAGTATCTACTAAACAGTAAATTAAACGTCAGTCTTATAGTGAAATTGAAATTGTGCATGAAGCCAGAATTTTGGAAGAGATAATTGATGGTAATCATGACCATAAAAAGTCAAATCATTGGAATGTTTCTGAAAAATTCATTTGTTTCATTAACTTAATCCTCTAAGTGAAACACATGTTATAGATAATTTCATACAGACAGCTAATACAAGCACAACATTCAAGATTATAATACATCTGACCAGTAAAAAATGTGTTTTCCTGCTCAAACAATTTTATTTGCGCAGTACATTTCTTTAGCAACAATGCAGGTGGTTATTTTCAAAATGTATTTGTAATCTGACAAATGAACCTTATCAGAAAGCATATTCTGATTCACTGACTATGACTGTATATTACGTTACGTGTAGCCCTAGTATTTTGAAGAGCAGAACATAAAACAGGTCAATATGATAATAACACTGACTGAAGTTACTTTCCCTTCTGACTCAAATAATTTATTTTAACCACCGTTAACCATTGTAAATATGCTTTTTTCATAAAATTGTATGTGAACCAGAGGTGTCCACAGATTTAAACAAGAAACTAGAATTAGACTGTGCACATTATCAGCATTTGCAGGACGTAAATCTACACAGTGACAATAAAAGAGTGTGCAGCTTTGGTTTTATAGACAGTATTGAAATAAGACATTAAAATATTAATCAACTCTAACAAAGCCCTAAAGGTACATTTGTGTATAAAAAAGTGATCCTTTCTGGCACCAACCAGATAATGGATGTCAGCATGTGAATAAAACTTCTTTGAACAATACATTTAAAAAAAAACACAATAAACCAAAGACTTTGGATTTGTTCAACCCCCCCACCCAAAAAAAAAAAAAATAATAATTAAAATAAATTCATCCACCATCCATTCTCTTGTTTACTTCAAATATTAATTAATCTGTTCTAAATATTTTATTGAAAATCTCCAATTGCCTTTGACTGAGAATCACCTTTTCAGAAGCTGTGGGTGAATTCAGTTTCATTCTTCCAGAATGCCATTTCCTCCCATGGAAGAGGTAACACAATAAGCGGCCCCATTTTTTCACCCTTTTAAATGGGTTGGGGATGAAGGGGTGGAGGGTGTCAGTGCATGTGCGTGCAGAGAGAGATGGGGGTGTATTACCCCCAGGGGAGGGCAGCACAGATCCAAGGGAACAAAAATGCATTCATATTTGGCAAGGTTTTTGTCTCCTCTGACAGCTGAGTGTAGTGAGGGCTCGTAAAGTAATGAATTGGATTAAAATGTGAGTGTAAGAAAGCACAGGAGGCAGGGGAAAATTTCTCTGTAAGAGGGGTTGTTGAGGTTATTGGTGGTGTGCTTGTAAATGCCCCGGTTCAACACCAGGGTGAATCAAAATAAACACCCAAGGAGACACATAAAAAACAGTCTCTCCATATCCTCATTAAATGGTCTTCTTGGAAAATAATTGGCTCTTAAATGCTGTCAGCGCTTTCCTTGTTGTTTCCTATTGAGGAACATGCGAGAAGGAAATAAATTCCCTCCCTAATGAGTAAAAATTTGGCTGGTTCTACATTAAATCAAGTTAATTATGAGCAAACCCCCATCACATTCAGCCTTCTGAGCTGATTAAAACACCTGATATCAAACTGTATGGAGCACAGATATAATTTAATGTTGCCTATTTCATATTCCATTACTGTACACTCTTTCAACATAACCTTCTATCTCAGTGAATCCCATTGATTGATGCACTTTAAGGTATAAATCTTATGATGTGAGAACAGCCGTAATTCTGATTTGCATTTTATTGAGCTTTAGATTGCTCTGGGATAATGATGAACGTGGGGGGCTGCATTAATGGCGTTAATGTTGACCAGCACTGGGCACACTCTTTGTCTTTGCAGCTCTTTCTGTTGGTTGCTTTTAATAAATTTCCTACCAACGAGTTTAGTGAAAGATAAGAAAGTTTGCAGCTGACAGAAACTACAAAAAGACTTAACATAAATTTATGTTTGAATCTATCATAACTTTTTTGCTGGTAATTTTGACACTATAAATATGTATTTAAGCTTAATTTAATCAGGTTACTCCCACTGAGATAAGATATTCCTTTTACAAGTCAGACCTGGCAAAGACAGCAGCACTAATTACAATTTGCTCAGAGGAAAAATATGCACGCTGTAAAAATGATATTGCTATATTTTTATCCTCATAAAATGTAACACAGGTGTGAAAATGAAGCTTAGATTGCAAGTTTCTCCAGATATGAGGTGCTGAAAATCTAAAAATGTTCTTGCATATTTGAGTTCATACGTTGGGGTCAACAAATTGCAGAACAATTGTAATTCCCACTTTCCTTGTTAAGACAGGATGCATAAGAAGGAGAGATACCCCAGTTAGTTTTATAAACAAACTCATATCAATAACTGAGTTGTACTCTATATAAAGATGTCCAGAGTTCACAGTGATGCAGAGATGAGGGAGACCACAGTTGGTTCTAAATCTCAATGCACCATGGTATGTGGAGACAATGGAGTGACGCGTTCATATTCAAACAACTGCATAATTCAATATAAAAAGAAGAAGAAAAAGCTTTTAATTATGTTTAAACAGGTTTAAAATGCTAGCAAACTCATAAATTCTTGAGCTTCAAAAGCACAAAATTATTTGAAATCCTCATTTCAACAACTTTGTTTCTGAAAGGAAATGAAAAGTAATTCTCAAGAGATACTAAAACAATATCAAAAGAGAAACAGTTGTGGAAAAAAAATATTTTAGATCTTATTTGACAATAGCAAGTTAGGAATTATTAATACTCTTTACAAAAATCAATGGAAAAAGATCTGTTGGCATTTCTTCTTTTCACATTTCTTCCACGAGCATTTTAACAATTTATTTTTGTTTATCTGTTCCAAGTCTTTAATATTGGATGTTCTATTTACCATAACCCTAATCATTTGCTCCCCCCACAGATTCTGTCAGAGATGACTGCCATATCTATTTTTCCTGGATAACCACTTGATGGATTAAACCTTTGGCAAAATGACAAATGTGTTCTTTTCCATGACTGTTGAATATTTTTTTTTTTAGTTTGTCAAAATACTTTTAATTTCAGCTATTTTCCGTTGCATTAAAGGTCACTTGTTTATCATCTATTTTTGTATCTTCAAATACCCTTTTTTTGCTTATATTAAATATTTAAGTTTATGAGTGGAGAAATGGAAAAAGACTGAAGAAGTATGAAAAAACGATGGCAGGATGACTATGTCTGTAAAGTTGCATTTGTGTAAACTACAAGACATCTTATTCAAAATCCTACAGACAGATGAGAACAACAAGCATAATGAAGTAATCAAACAAAGCACATCAGCGTAAACAAATCAAAAAATAAGGTAACAGAGGCAAAATGTTTTGCAGTTATAGGGCCAGACAACTATCAAGTTACAAAGTTCAACAAGAATTAACAAATACTATGGAGTCAAACCAAAGTGAGCCATTAGTAGGAAAACGATCTCTAACAAACCAGTAGATCTACTGCCAAATGACTGCAAAAGAAAAGTATGAAGGCGATGCAATGGCTCATCCAAAATCCAGACCTCATATTGATTGTGTGCTTAATTTTATCCAAAGTGACAGGTCAGAGTTTCTAGTATACCATAAATTTACACATATTTTAGGTCTCTTAGGGTGAAAGTCTGTGTAATCTCTGATTTATGCTAATCCTGCAAAGACAAAGCAAAAGTCAATATTAACATGACACCAGGGGCTGTAAACAGTTGGATAGAACACATCCTCAATCCTGAAGCATTTTACAAGATCTGATCATTTTTACTGACAAGCAGTCTTCTTCAGCTTTTAACTTTTCAGCTTGTCAGCTCACATGTTATCATTTCTGACTGTGTTGAAGTATAAGACGTATCTACATTTCTTTAAACACTGTTTATCACATCTAAATGATATGTTCCTGAACTACTCAAACCATGAAGCAGGATGTGTTACTATGACAACTGGAATTAGCTGCAGGAAAACTGAATATTAAACAGAGCAAGCCATCTCTCTCATAGTCTGTTATTTATAAAACTACCATCTTTGTTGGAACATAAAGAGCTTACCTCCAGGATTAGTCTTCCAATCTACGAATCTCTGCAAAGTTCTATGACAAAGTTTAAAGACATCCCTCAATTTTGCATGTTCCACTTCCAAAGAATGAGACTGTCTTTTATTCTATAAATGTAGCAGTTTATCAAAAATGTAAATATTGTTATTATTAAATTATACTCATTTTTGCAATTTTCTTTAGTTTGGACATGCATTGCGAAAGTGGAGCAATGTTTGAAAATTCAGACATGCTTATAGAGCATCTTGCAAAAATGTTAAATCCCCTGAAGATTTTTTACATTTTGTCAAGTTTCAAATACAAACTTCTAGCTTGTACTGATATTTCCCATAAACTGGTGCAAGGGCAGAGGTACCTGAACAATGGAGCAATTGTAGCGTCTGTGAAGGCGCATTCAAGCTTTTGCTTTCCCATTTTTCAACTCAAAAAAATCTGGTAACCCCGTTAGTATGACAAATTTATATAAGTTTTATTATTTCCTATTACAGTCTCTTTTTACTTGCAAACTTAGGTTGTATTAAGAATAACTCAAATGTTTATCCCTCTGTTTATGGACCAAACCAAGTTGGTTTAGTCCAGCTCACCCAGTCCATCCAGTCCCAGATCAAACCAACAGCCTGACTGATTATATTGTTCAGGTTAGAATATAATCAAATTTGCAAATGTTCAAATGGCATGAATATATTTGCAAATAGATCTATATCCATTTTTTAAAATTTTTTTTTTTTTACCTCTTAAACCTTTTTTCCCCTCTAAATAAAGTATCAATAACCAAAGAGAATACCCACTGAAGTGTACCGAAACAACACTGGAACTGTGTGGTCTGGTTCTGAAAGTGTGACACTTTCCTCTTTAGGGCTCATATGGAAGTTTGAGTCTGTGGGGAAGTTTAAAGGTCATGTCAATTTCACTGTCCCACTGTTTCTTTTCTTGTGTCTCTCTCCTGTGACTGAGAAAAGAACATAAGCTGAAAGCCTATGGAGAATATTGTGCACCATCTCTGGGCTCCTCCAGCACATTTCAGAAGCTGCCCTTGGAATTGTGTTAAAAGCCAGCTCACAGCATGCTAAAACACACAACACTGTCCTGTTGATGCCCTTGGTGTGTCTCAATATTCAAACCATAGATAATGGCATTCACTGCACAGTCGGTTCTGACTTCTTTTCATGTCTTTTGAGCATGCACATGGCCTCATGCTGTGCTTTTGTACTTGCTTAGTAAACAATCAGAGCAACAGTGACAATAAAGCGACCATGAATCGTATCTGGACACCGGAAAACCCCAGGGAAGATGAGTCTGCGTCTTTCTGATAATGTATTCCTAAAACATCTTTGGAATATTGACATGCAGGACTCCATTCTAACATACAGAAGCTGTATTTGCACAGAAAACAACCTCCTACGACCCCTCACTACATCACACCAGATGATATCATCCAAGTCTGTCCAACTATCAGGTGGAGAAATTATTTACAGCAAGACAGCAAATAGATGGTGTTGCTCCATTCTCAAATTGGTTTCCTGGTTTTGTCCCTTTGAAATGAAATAAGCAGTAAGCAAACCAAGCAAGAAGTGAGAATAAGATTGACTGGGTGAATCATTTGGAGCATGTTGCGTGTGTGATCTGTGTCTGTTTGAAGCTGTAGATGTTTTCATAAAACTGAAACTTTTTCCAAGTATACCTCCATGCCCTCAGCAGTCAGACTGTCTGGCATCATTTTCTGTCTACTAAGACAGAAAAGTATTTTACTCTTGCATGGTTGTGCTTTTTTAAACCAAACATAATAACCTGAAGCCGTATAAAGTCATGCACAAAACCGAAAAACAGAGCTTGTTCTGCAGGACCTGTGGGAAAACAAACTTTTCAGTTACATCACAAGGGTTGTAAATATTTTATTTAAAGATTTTTGAGATTTTTCTCTTATGGAAGTCAGGGAGATTGCTACTGCATGATCAAATTCTTGATGTCTGGCAGTTTTCAGTGTATAGGTTGCAGTTTATTGTAAGTGCTATCTTGTAAAGGCAAGTGTGAAATCTATAGAAGACAAACGTCATCTCAAAATTTAACATAAAAAATTAAAAAGCAGTAGACACATGTTATCATTTTAACCACTTTTACTTCTAAAATATGCTTATTATATTGGCATGACCGAAAAAAAGAGAAGAGAGCACTTTTGGCATTTTAAAAGTGCCAAAAATTGCTGATATTGTGTATGGAACACTAAACTGTTCTTTCAATAAATGAAACCATAACCAATAAAAAGGAAAGTAGTAAAACCAAAATCTCCAGATTCAATTTGATAAAGTGAACACTCATAATAATTTAACCAGTAAGCAGGAGAGAGTCAGAAGAACTGAGTCTGAATGTGTTAACTTGGAGACCTAACAAACTGGAACCCCACTAAATAATTCAAAAGCACTGTCTAGTGGAGCTCAGTCTGCCAGTGATTGTGCACTGTTTAGAATAACATCTTTAGACAAGAATGTTAACTGCAAATGATAAAGTTGTGGCAGCAAAGATATCATCCAAGTCAAGTAAGATGTAATGCTGCAGTTCTGAACAGCACAGTTATTCAGATGCCCTCCTACTTCTAAAAACAAATGTCACACTAATACTTTAAATTAGATAGTCAAGTAATTATTGCAAAAATCTTGTTTTTCCTTACATATTCAGTTCATGTTTTACACACTCCTTTTTTAGACAGGGGTGTTTTGATGGTTAGTTCTTGCATTTATTTTATTTAGGGGTATTAGAAAAAATGGAGTTCAGCTGCACTAAAGTAATGTAGCTGACAAAATGTTATTCAAAGGATACTGTTTGTTATTCAGATTTTGTAAGTTTCCCTGCAGTTCCTCCACAACAACCCAAACAAGTAACTTCAAGCTTATGGAGGGGAAGTTAAAAGACGGCATCTGCAGTCAAATGCTCTCTCTGTTTAGTTCATTTGGTTTAGATACAAAGGAAAAAACAACAAAAAAAAGATAATGTCTATATTTTACTATTGGATGTTATTTTATAATGCAGCCTGTTGTAGGATAAATATAGAACTTCATATACTTTATTCCATATTGGGTATTGAAAGCCTAACTCACTGTGTTTGTTCAAATGAACCTGTTGTGTTAAATCAATACAGAGAAAGACTCATACATATTTTAAGCAAAACTCTGTAAGAAAAACATTTGTATTCTTTAAGTATTTTTAGAGTACATAATTTAAGAAGGTAAAATTTAGGTCAGGTAATAGTGAGAAAGAATATTGATGAGGAATGTTATGAACTGTGCTTTTCAAAGATTCAGATTGCAGCCGTTGTTCATTCAAGCAGGCTGGGCTAACTAAAAATACAAGGTTATTTGCAGCAGCAGCCTGGAGGACGAGCTCCACTGGGACAGAATGATAAACACACACAGGCATACACATGACTGCCTGAATGCACTAATGGGATTCTTTGGTGGACTAGGTCGCTAGATTATTTTGTACAATCAGGAAAGATTTAATCCTCATATTTCAAGTTATAAATAAAACAATATTGTCATTGTGTATTATTTTAGCCTAATTAAGTTTAACTATTGTAATCAAAAAAGAAAATATACGCCACCATTATACTTGCATGACTCTATTTTCTGTCAGGTACAAAATTAAGTTTCATTTGGCTTTTATTACTTACTGAAAATAAAAAAGAAACTTCTTTAGTCACCATAACCTCAAATGCACATCATGTGCAGCTACAGGTTGTTCATGAATATTTTGGAGCTGAAAGTGTGTGAAAGTGATTTGCCATGCTATGTTGCAAACCAATAAAGTCATTCAATAACTGACTCGCTCACGTCAATTTTGCAATTAAAACAACTACTAAAGATGTAATTTATTTTTTCTTTAGGTATTAGTATTGCAAATGTCCATTGACCTCTGTTTACCAGTCTGGATGCTACTGCAGTGCAATAACATCCATCCAAAGATTTACCAGAATGTTTTTTAGCATGTTTTGTATTTTTCTGAAGGAAAGCACTTTGAACTGCTTTGTTGCTAAAATGTGCTTCAAATAAACTTGATTGATTGATTGATTAAGTGATTGATTCTTTTAAGAGAAAGAGTTAGCAGCAGAGACAAGAACATCAACAATATGTGTCCATTGAGAAGCAGCTCAGCAAATACTAGTTCCACCAGGTGTTTGCTAATTGCTGCTGACTAGCCTGAAGGAGTTGAGTGGGGAATTAGCGGGGGACGGAAGAAGCTTGGAAGCTTGGAAAATTTAACTTCTGAGGACGAACTTTGTCGTCAAAGGCGACGCTTAGCCCCTCCAAGAGTTTTTCACAGGTGAATGGTTGCCATTGGAAATTCAAGGATTTCTCAACTATGCATGAAAGAATCAAGGCAACTCTGTTTATGTTTTTGATGAGGGAATAACATCATAACATAATGTAAAACTCAAAAAGTTGATTTTGCATAATACTGTCCCTTAAAATATTGCTTTTGTTTGTATTTTGTGTTTTTGTAGTGATTTTCTGTGTAACTATTCCTTTATTTTGCTGCAAAGCCCTTTGATGACTGTGTATGAGGAGTGCTACACAAATAAGTTGTCTTGCCTTCACTGAGCACATATTGTGCTCGGGTATGCTGAAGCACATCTACACATTTTATGATCCCTGCTTAGTTTGGAGGGAATAAGCAGGTTCACATTTAAAAGATTCATGGTGAGTGACATGGGCTAAATAACTCCTGCCTAAATCTGCCTCTCCCAAGCTGATTGTTGACTGCAGGATTTAAATATTTATCATATACATATTGGACCCCCAAGGACAGCATCTGGGATTACAGCGCGTTAATTGCAAAAAACGTCACACAAGCTTTGTGATCTAGACATTACATTTTATCATTAATGAGCCAGAGAGAAAAGTAACATTTCTGTTGGGTCTTCAGCGACACATTCTAATTTGATTATTTAATTTAAAAGTTGATTTCTTTTATTGAAATGAAAGCGTTTTATTTTTAATATCTACATGTTCCATATTTAATTAGAAATACACAAATTATTCAGGTGATGTTCCACTTGTTTTCCACAGAACAGGTTATGTAGGTTTTGTTCTTAAATAAACCGAAATCATCGTCTTAGAAGTACTAAACACAATCAGGACAGTTCATCCATTCAATGGAGATGTAAAATTCTTATTTTATTTCTACCTACATTCAAATCAAATAGAAAATCATTACTGAAATTCCTTCTTTGGATTCAAATCCCCTTAGTGACTCAGCAACTCATCACAAGTTAAACGTTAATGTGATGAAAAAAGATAGAAAGGGACCCATATGAATGAATGAATGAATGAATGAATGAATGAAAGCAGCATACATCAGATGTGAAGCTCTTGAATATGACCAAGCAATATTTGTGACACTAGATAAGAATATATTCCCCAATATAAAATTTGCTTTCTTTCAAGAAACAGAAAACAATCACTAGTATTTTGCACTTTTTAAAATCGTGATTGTATCATAAAAGTCCTGTCACTAAGCTTGATGATCATAACGGCGTCATAGGCATAATAAATTCACCAAATACAAAATATTGAGTTTTGTTTAAAATTGTACACCTTTGCTCAGTGGGGAAAGCAAATTTCTCTCATTCAAATCTTTTCTTGGTTCTCATCTAGGGTACTAAGAAATGGAACAGATTTATTGTTCATCTAAAAAGACATTCTTTAAATCTCTTTCAACAATGTCAAAAAATCTAACTGATATGTCACCAGGGCTGTCAATGCTGTCAATATTTTTATTGAATTGTTCTTGAGCTAGTGGAATGATGTCAAGAGGTGTTGGTGTATCAATAGTTGTTTGGTTAAAATCAGGGTAACTATTATATATGAACTTGTGGTAACTTTATTTTAATTTCTTGTTGTCATAAGCAACCAATAAGCCAATCATATGGCAGCAACTTAGTTCATCTAGGTATGTAGATGTGTTGTGGATAACTTGCTGAAGCTCAAACTGACCAAGAGAAAGACAAAGAACTGTGGAATAACAGTTAGTGCCAGATTGGCTGGTGTAAGTATTTTAGAAACTCCTGATCTACTGAGATTTTCACACACAGCCATATCTCAGGTTTACAGAAAATGATCTGACAGGAGAAAATCTCCAGCAAGTAGCAGGTGTGTGGAGGGAAATGCCTTGTTGATGTCAGAGTTCAGAGAATAATGGGCAGACTGGTCCTTCCTACATTAGCTCTTGTTTTAACTAAGGTATGCAGGAAGCTATTTCTAAAACAAAATGTCAAGCCTTGAAGCAGATGGGCTACATCAGCGGAGGACCACACTGGCTGCCGCTGCAGCAGAAGAACCACAAACAGACATTATTAGAATGCAAAATCTAATAAAAAATATTGCTTCTTTTATGAGACTGTGCGTAATTACAACAAAATGTGCATAAATATAAAAGTAAGTTGATGACAAAGGGATGTGCTCACAAAATCCTACACTCTTTGGAAAGGGAAAAGCATGTTCAGTGTTTTTCTAAGCATCAACATGTTGTTTGCGTGTAGACAAACATTTCCTTCAACCTCTACTGTGCTCTAAGTACCACTAATGACCTAAAAACACATTACAGACACAGTTTCAAGGAAACCCTGTTTATTTTTTTTCCCATCAGACCACTTTTCTGAGTTCGCCTCTACATCTGCAGGCTCAAACCACAGTAAACATCCTAATCCATTCAGATTTGGATTCTATTTTCTAGTGATAAAGTACCTATATAGCATATAGACAAATCAAGTTTAAAAGCTCTCTATGGGGTTTCCGTATGCTGTTAGCTTCCACCACCTGAATTCCATCAAACCAGCTGAATGGAAAGAAGACATCCCCTTCTATAAACATCTGCCACTAAAATTTACGCTACAGAAGGTGGTATTAAAGCTTCCCAGGGATCCTGACAAGATAACGCGTAAAATCCAGGGTCAAAGGTAGCAGTTTTGGGAGGAGGTGCTTTCCCCCAGTTCTGTAAAGACACATAAATCACTTGGTGAGCTTCTGCTGCACATTTATGTTCATTTCTCTCACAGGATTTTGTTCAACTTTAATTTTGCAAGCCTGAAAATTTCACACAAATAAATCCTTCACGTATTTCCCAGAATTTTTCAGCTTGTTGAAGGGTGAAAATAAGGACAGGAGAGCAGCTGACACGGTGACACAGATGAAGTGCTACACAGAGACCTTACACCGCTACAGTTTAGTAGAGATTGATTATCCAATTATCATCTCGCATGGTGCGCAGCTTCACATGTTTGGAGTAACATTAACAAGACAAAGCTGTCTGTACATGCCTTTCTGAGCACATTATTTCTTTCTTGATTAAGTTTAAATTCTCCATTATTTTTAATTGCGATACATTAAATCTGAATTAGCTTTTTCTTTGTAGGGGGTTCCTGCCCATAGATTGAAAGTTAAGTATGCTGTATTTTTGTAAATGAAAATTCTTACACATAATATGCAAATACTACCTTAATACCACCAGATACTGACCATCTACTTCAAGATGAAAAACATGTGTTTCCAGTCCATGTCAATAACAAAACCAAGATGTTATATCACATTTTTTCTGAATTCAATCTGTGATCTCTAATTTATTCTTCTATTTAGCTTGTATCAAAAAAAAACGTTTGGAGAGAGAAACCAGAAAACTGCTCACTTATTAGAATCCTTGATAAAGATGTGCAGAAAGTCTTACATATGAACATCTTTCATTGAAGAAGCACAATCTGTCCTTTAACATGCACAAAAATGTAAACCTTTAATCTGAGTTAATTTATCCACTTAGAAACAAAAATCTAATTTTAATAGATAGCAAAATTACTGGTGCTACACTCTTACAAGTTTTTACAAAAGCTTTTTTGAATTTATATAGAATAATGTTTAGAACTTTTAATTATTAATCCTTGACATTATGTTTTGCTGGAGCATAAATGATATTTGACAAAAACTTAAGACCAGGAAAAAATAAGTTTTTATATTTTGTGCTGCTGAATTACAAGAATAAGCTTTAAATTGCAAGAAGACAAAACAGAAACAATAGAATAAAAAGATAAGAACGGGCAGTTTTGAGATATGACAAAAAGGTCCAACAGCAAAACCTGTACTACTAGGGGAAATTGTAGTTTCTAATATCTCATCTTAAAAGAATAATATCTTTTATAAAAGTGTTATTAAATCTGTTTCAATATTTTGCATCATTGCCTGGTGTGCTAATTTGGTAACCTGGTAGAAGAAACTAATGAGAGTTGAGGATGACTAAGGTCCAGCTTGTGGACTTTTAGAACAGGAAGGTGTGAAGGACCAAGCTCTCAAATGATTTTTAGTATCCAACTCATTAGTTTTTAATTGCAGTGCCTAATGTGTGGATATACTGCAAATCAATTTCACATTAGGGACAAAAATACTTCATATAGTGACAGTTGGTTCCAGAAGAGCATTCCTGGTCTGAAAGTGATGTCCATTTTTGGACAGGAGAATGCTCTTTTGTTCCCACATCACTGATATAAATGTATGGAGTGAAGAAGACTAAGACAAAGCTGTTCAGCATTTACCCCATGTTTTGTTCAGCATGAAACAAAGGATGAATATGAGAATAAAGGTTCCTCATTAGATGCAATCATAAACTCTACAATACCAGGACATAAATAAAAACTTTAGAAGGCCTCTGCCAGAAGAACTGAAAATGGGTCATCATTGGGTCTTTGAGCAGGATAACGATCCAAGATAACAAAGAAATAGATTTTTCAGAAGCAAAATCAACCTTCATTTCAATAATCATTTCATTAACCAGACCTAAATCATATGGAAAACCTAGAAGACAACATAAGACAGAATCCAGGACTCTGGATGATTTGGACAGTGTGCAAAGAGGAATCTTCAAAGAAATCTCCCTGTGTGTTCCAACTTTGTGAATTCCTAAAGGAGAAAAGTAAAGGGCAACACACAATGGTGATATAAAAATGGCTTCACACCTACGTAGCATCCAGCAATACCTTTTGAACATGTTCTGATAAAATTCATCTTCGACTGAAGTTTAATGATTTGTCTTACTGGAAAAATAGGGCAGTGCAAAAATGACTTACAGCATATACAGAACAAAATTTGTGGCTCCCAGGATTTTTTTTAATCATTTCATATCATCATATATGTATTCTAATTATCTGCTTCTCTATATTCTATTAAAAAGAGAATGACTAGCAAATTTAAGTAGGTGTTCTGCTGATTGAAACAAGTAGAATCAATTCAGATTCTATGCAGCAACACTTCCAGCATCACATCTATCGATGTCCTTGCTTTTGCATGTCTGAAAAATGAGATTAAGAGCGCTAGTCGTCATCACTATTCATGTCCGTAATTCCGTGTTACACAGGTCATTAAGCCAGCAGGATAACAGGTGATTAGGAGGTGACTGCATTTGATCTTTTCTCCATGGCTCTCGTTGAAATAAATTTGTGTCAACACAATGGCAATAAGCCACGCCACATCAAGTCAGTGAGTGAACAACAGGATTTAAAGTCCATTGTTCTTCGACACGCTTGATGTATGTGAGGGAATTTTGTTCGGATGGTCCTAATGGATCCCTGCAGGGAATGCATGTGTGCACTTTTTGATTTCATGCCTGTCAGTTTGTAGGTATTTCCAAACAAATGTGTAACTGAGGAATTTGACCATTTCTAAGGCTGAAATGAATTTGTTCAATTTTGGTTAATTACGCAACTTTTACTAATTTTTCCTCATTAAAAAGTGCAGTGGAAAAGTATTTGTTCCTTTTAATTTCATTATAAGACATTTACAGTAATGATTCAAAGTACAAAAACTTGGCCTTATGTTGAAAAGTAGTCAACCCCCTTGTTAAATAACCAATCAGCTGTGATTAACTCCATCTTTTGAGCGGTTGAGTTAAATGTCACAAACCCACAAAAAGTTGGCTAATCTGTCTCAAAAGGATATTTATGTTTATATCTGTACAGAATTCATGAAGCGGAAAGAAACTGGCATCTGTTAGTCTGGAGATGCGGAATGAGAGGTACTATAGACAGATAAAGAAAATATGGAAAAGTGGTGAACCCTGTCAGGAGACACGGGCCTTCAAAAATTACTCCAACAGTGAAGTAACTCATCCAGGAGGTCGTGAAATAATCAAGGAAAACAATCTGCTGGCCTAAAATAAAGTCAGGATTTGTCTTCTTGATGCAATGATAAAGAGGTTGGGGAAAAAAATGGCATCCATGGGGGAGTTCTAAGGTGAAAACCATTGTTGACCAGAAAGAAAACAAGAGCTCTTCTGAAATTTGAGAAATATTTCACAACAAAAAAATACAGCCGGACAATGATCCCAAACACACCAGCAAGTTTTCCTCTGAAAGATTTAACAAAACAACATCAATAAATGAAGATTTTTCAATGTTTCTGAAGTAAGTAGTCGGCAAAAGACTGACTGCAAATTGTCTCAAATCTTTGATCGCAGCTGTTCAGGGGGAACTGCCTTTTTTTCTTTTTTTACATAGGGGAATCTTGGTTTGGATAGTTTTCATTCTTAAACCATGAAAGCATAACTTGAAAAAACTGTGTTTTGTATTTAGTCATGTCTGTTTAATATTAAAATGTGATTTTATGAGTGAAAATTGTAGACATAACATTCCTTGTGAAATCAGACAAATGGATCCCAAAGCGGATGTGATAATCCAGCTGCTCAACTGGAGCCAATTAAGTTCTTTACAAACCCTATCACAGTACTGCTGCTAATATTTTGTATTTAGATTACTATAATCACCTTTACACAGAATCTGGTACTCTTTAACCATTAACCTCTTTCTCTGGGAGTAATTAAACTAAGCAGTTAGAGCTTTGGTCCAACAGGAAGTATTGGCAGCTTTATGGCCTCGAATTTACCCCAGTGAGATGTGATGTGTGTCTGTTTTTCCTCTTTCACAAAAGTCTTTTCTAAAGTTCACTCTGATAGCCTGCCACATTTGGAGAAAATTAAAAAAAATATATCTGCATTTCTCTCAAGTCTTACGGTGAAGACACAAGTTCTGCTTGAACAGCTTTGTGATAAAATTTAGATAGACTGACTTTAACTCTTTTCATAATGGAACAGAGAAAAGACGATTTTATTTGAAGAGGAGGAATTTGGAAGCACTGCTGGGTCTTTATTATATTCGCACATACTGCAGAGGCTCTGTTAATATTTCTTGTCTAGGTTAAGAATCACCAAAAAACAACATGAAAACCAAATGACCATAAAAATGATCAAGGACAAACTATGAATCATATACAATATGAATCAGTAGTGACTGGAGGGTTGCAAAGAAGCTTAATCTTTATTACAGTCAGGATCTGGCAGAAACTCTCCTTCTGCGTTACCTTGACAAGTTGATAGAACAAACAACCTTGGTGTTCAGCCCATTCCAGCATGATAAAAAACTCTGAATATTTTAATCTAATTAAAATACTAAGCAACATTTAACTTACTTCGTACATATAATCTCTGCTTCTTCTTATTTCTCTACAAATGCAATTTACATGTCGATCAGTTGTTTTTGTCATGGTTGGTGGCTTAATGGGTTTCAGTTTGACATTTTTTTTCATGTTAATGGATTCAAGTTAAACAACAAACATAGATACATGGGTCAGAACAAGGGAAGACGTCCTTTTTGTCATTATGTGTAGCACCTCGAACTGCCCTGTTGCTGAAATGTGCTGTACAAATAATCTTACCTTGCACTGATGATGGTGTGGAACAAAAGCAGACTTTAAGAAACGGTATGTGCTCTGTCAAATTCGTTTTTGTTTTTTACTTCCAATTATCTGTGTAATGGGGTGCTAAGGTATAAATTAGCCATCATGTTTTGGTAAATTTGGATGTGATGAAGACCATTCTAGGAACACTTGTGAATTTTTATGATAATTTCTATACCCGGTGGCATATTTAAAAATGTTGCTGTGAATAAGTTTTTACTGCTAGTTCACATGTGATAAACTAATAGATAACATTTATGTTTCCTTCTTTATTTGACAATGGGAGCCTGAGACATTTGGACTAAAGAGAGAAAAAAAAAAGACTTTCTACTCTAAAAGGTTTTGATAGCTATAAAAAACAATTATGGTATGTTCTCACCCATTTTGTTTGGCCCCATCTTCACACTACTTCTCCAGCCATAAAACAATGCTTTCACAGATCAGCTAAACTGACTGCTGCTCATCCCCCAACTTCTCCTACTTTCTCTCAAAAATCCTCCTATGCCTGGACCATCAGTCTGTTTGAACCCCAAAGGCTGTACATGCAACAGCATCTCAAATCAGAAGCGATTTTACTCTGAGTTATGTTTCAGTTGGATACTTATCCCCTCACTTCTCACATTGTTTGCTCTGCAGGCTAGTCCACACTGATGTAAAAAGTTTAAATTAACAAGATGAGCAGAGGGAATTCTCAGAGAAGAGGTGGAGGGTTGCTGAAAGGCCGATAAACAAATAGAACAAGGTTCATTAGTTGGGTAAAAAAAGTGTCAAAGTTTCTTCTGTTTATCACTTTGGTAATTCAAACATAAAACTAGAACCTGCCCCTGAGGCAATTATGGATGCACAGTGGAGTACAGAGTGAGACATGTGCAATCATATTTTAACAAGTCACCTTGCTACTAAACTTTCTTGGGAAAACTATTTATTTTAGGGGAAAAAAACATTTTCCACTTTCATCCTGAATCATAAAAACAGTTCTGCAGAGTAAAACTTGCAGCACCTGATTATTTTGCTGCAGGATAAAAGCAGAAGCGTTTTTACTAGTGATAGAAGCTTCTATCCATTTAATCAAAGTATCTTTTTGTCGTGTTTTAGGCAGTCAGTAGGGACACATGGAAATGAGTCATGGTGTAAAGTAAGCAAAGGCACATTTTTTCTGAACTAAATAACTGTAGACTCTTCTCCTTAAAAAAACTAAATAAAGTGGAAAAAAATCAAACCCAACTAGTTTTGCTGAGACCACCAGCAAATTTGCATTGAATAGACAGAAAAAATGGCTTTGCCTTCTGTCTAAACAACATAAAAGTGCTGTTAAAAGGTGAAAAGAAGTCTAAAAGAAAATGTTAAAATTGTTCTAAATGTGCTTTAAAGGTGGTTAAAAAGTCAGTTTTCTTCTGTTCTCTGACTGTAAAGTTCAGTTCAACTTTCTCTTCTGTCAACATCTGTTTAAAGGGGGCATGCCATTAATAGTTAATTCCATTCTGCATTCTGAACCTTCCTTTATGTGTGTAGAAGAATGGGTTGAATGGATTAAAGCTTTCATGTTGCTTAGACCTAAGTCTCTAATACTCCTGGGACCAGATAACATTAGAAAATCTGCCACTTTTGGAGAGCCTGTACGAAATGGCATCTCAGTTTCCTGTTTTCTTTACTGACAGGAGTAGCATCCTGTCTAGATCTACAGCTGGAATCCATTGTGCCACAAAGTTTGACATGTTGCCATTCAAAGGTGATATCCTACCTTAGTTACAAAAAGTGGTTATTCTAGCTAGTATTGCTGTTCTATCATTTAAAACCAGACCATCCAGTTTTGTGTAGAATTTATCTTCATAAGGAAACAAGTAAAAAAAATAACTTATGAAAGGAATATTAGGAATTGCTTTATAAAAAAGACAATTTGTTAACTGGTTTTAACAATGGTCTACATGTATCCTTGAGAACTTCCATAACTCATACCCCTGATTGGTTTGCAACTATGATCACTGTAATGGACTGCCACCACTTTGCTAATTACCTATGCCATTAATAGACAATAGTGAGCTCTTTTAATCAGAAGCAAGAGGCAGACAGAATCTACTAATTGGATTTGTGAAATCCATCAGTGTTGTTTTGAATCTGCAGAAGCACAGAAGATTGGATTCATCTCATTAAGGCAGACACATAACTCCCAACACAAACAAGATGAGGTAACGAGGGAGATTAATACTGTCATGCCATGCAGCTAAATCTGCACCAGAACAACATATCAAAGAACAAATGGAAATGTGAGCATATAGTGAAAGTGGTAATGCATAGTTTCAGGTTCACTGAGCTGTGCTGTATTCCCCATCTTAAACATGGGTGACTAAAACATGATGAATGATACAGAAGTCCATACGTGAAATTATTTCACTTCTTCCATATAGGCAGAGAGCAAGCTAAACCAAGCACTCTGAATTTAACTACAGCAATAGCACTGCACTTTAAATGAATCATACTGTACATGCTCTAACATGTGAAAAGGAAAAATTACCTGTTCTGATGAGTTCAAAGGTTGCCTGGTCAAAAGGTGGTTATTTCATGGGCTTCTGCCTCACTGACAGGCTTTTCATATCTGGACATGATATAGAGCCCTGACCTGGGGATGTTTCCCTTCAGGGGAGGTAAGATAGCTCTTCCTTTTGAAATCCAGCAGACCAGCAAATGCATGAACCATGAAGCGGCTAACCCCTCTGTCTTCAGTTTCAGGCTAAAAAAAGGAGGCTATCGGTAAAGTGTCATCAAAAGCAGAGGAGAAAAGTAGGAGAAAAGTCAGAGATTACTGTGGTCCAAAGAGGTCAAGCTTGTCTGGCAGAAGAGGGAGTGTTAGGAATCTACATCACAGCCTACAAGGTGATTTATTTGACACTGTATATGGTCAGCAGTGCAAGAAGAGAGTTGAGTGGTGGGAAAGCAATTCAGCAAGCATTAGATGAATCATTATGAAATTTGGTAATTGCACCAAGCACTCAAAGGTATCTGACTTCAGTTATGCAATAAGAATTTGACAAATGCACTATATCCCAGTTACAAAAAGCAGATTTTAAATTGAGTTAACACCCAAACTTTTTAACTCTGCCTAGACTGTACAAAAAGTTTACAATGTGTTTGGCATTTACTTTGATTAATTTGCTTTGTAGTTCAGTAAAAACTATTTTGCTACTCTTACTCAGTGCTACTGGGCAGTTAGGATCTTGGTTAAGGACTGATTTCATCCCATTTGTCCAATAATAAGAATAACACTTCTAACACTCTGGATGTTATGGACAATCTGTATACCGTGTGTCATTTCAGGGCTTTTTAGGGAGTCATGAAGGTTGAGTCATATTCTGACACATAATCCTAAAGGGTCATTCTCAATAATCTTCTATGTCAGGCTATTTTGCAATAATATTTTTAAACATGGACATTTATGTCATACGTTCATGTCGGAGTTCTATGATTGGAATGCATTTAGTTTAATAAAATTGCATTAGAATTTATATTCACAATAAAGTAAGGCTATAAAATTCTTAATTTTATCAAGAAGGAACACCAGAGAACAAAGCTCAGGCTAAGAGATCAAAACCAAGCATTTTTAAATCTGAAATTTTATTGGAGTATATACATTTTACAAGCAACTGCAGTATATTGTTGTTACTACAAATCAGAGGTAATGCACCATGTCGTTTGGTTAGACAGTCATACTACAGGGCATACCACAAAAATAAGCCTGCATGCTTTTTGAACTCTGAAACCAACAGTTCAAGAAAATCTGAAACATGCAAAAGTTTCAAGGAAGTTCTATGAGGAACAACTTTCTGAACACTAAAGAAACCAAGATGCCTGCAAACGATGATAGATAAGGTTAACATGTCATATGGCTACCACACAATTGCTATTGAGAAAAAAGCTTCCAATTACAACTTTACTTACTATCAGTTCAAGAATAAAACGATTCACAAGACCAGAGAAAGTGCTATACTGCCACCAATAAAAGACAGATAGACAGGTATGCTCTTTGAGTGTGTTTTTGTACTGAAAGCCATTCTTTACAGGTGCCATTACAGGATTATTGAGCTCCAGTCAGCATCAGTAAGAGCCTTTATTCAAATTGATAATCACATAATGAATATATTCATAACATATCAGGTATTTTTTGGATGAGCTTCATACAAATAAAACATATGCTTTCCATTGCAGCACTTCAGAGAAGAATGGCAGCTGTAGAAGCTCCATACTACACCAGGCCTTAAATTACAGTAAATGTCAGAGCATAAAAAGCTTCAGCTCCCATCATTGTAATCCAATTTTAATTCCAGTATTAAAATGAAAAATAACAAGATTAGGGAACAATTTATATGAATTGTCTCATGTTCGCTCAGTGTTAAGTTTCCCATGGGAGAGAAGGAAGACCGTGGTCTCCATGGAAACTGTGTCTGGCCAAGGCGGAGTGTTTTCTGTCTGACCATATGATGTGCTGCCTTTTAGATGGGTTTTTAAGTTGGCAGCAGGAGTACATACTCATAAATTTTATTAGAACAAAACAACAACAAGCAGCAGTAAAAGTGCATCAAAGAGGTATTGTTTTTGCTGCTCTTGCAAAGGCTGAAACTCTTTTTATGTTATGAGCTTGTTTAAACACAAAACCTTGCCAGAGTTAGATTTATCACTAACTGCTGTCACTTTCATTAATAACAAGAACAGCTCTTAGCTGAAATGACTTTTGAATAGTTCAGTTTTATGATTTAAAAAGTAATATGCCAGTGCTATAAAATTGGATCTGCATCATTATATCCAAAGAAACTGCATGCACCTGTGCTTTTATTGAATACCTCTCTGGTTTTATTGTTTGTAAAGCACTTTGTTGCAATGTTTTTGTGAATACTAGAAAAATAAAGTTTATTACATAATTTAAAAGGCAGATACAGCTGAGCCCTCAGGAAAATGTGCTTCTCCCTGTTCTGGGCAATATGAGCAGAGGCCTTGAAACTACCTGTCCACATTGATCAGTCAAGCGGCGGGCGGGTTTCTCAGAGATGGGACTTGCAGTTATTAGAGCGAGAGGCTGTTAGATGGAGAAGACTGTCGTCTGCTGCCTCTGACAGCTCAGGTAAGCCCAAAGGAAAACTGCCCTCCAGAGCACATCAGCGCTCGCCATCACTCCAATTTCAGGTGCTGGCATGATGCATTGACTCTTACTGGTGGGGTCTCTTAAAAAAATTGCAGGCCATTCAGGAGCGCAGCTGTTAAATTAGGCCATCAAACTAAACTCTTGGTGTAGCTTTTTTTTTTGAAGGGCTGTAAGTAAGCTCTTTACCACAGCATGATGAAATGTGTGTGATAGGATTGCTGATGGTTAAAAATGACTTTCCGCAGAACAGATTTTATCAGGCTTCACAAGAAAAACCTGTCCTGTGTTAAAAAAATAAAATGATTACCTTGCTTCTCACATTTACAGCAACTTAGGGTAAGAGCTTTTCCTAAATGGCAAAGCTTTTAGCTGCAAAAGGCACAAAACCCTGCAGAAATAATACTATTTCTCAATATTTCACAGTGCCATATCACCTTTTCACCAGACACCCATATTGGCTCCAAGACTGTAATCAGTTTATCCCTCTCTGGTGATTCCACACTCCACATCAATTACACACCAAAACGGCTCGAGGGCGTTGAAGAGGTAGTTATAAAAAAAAGATCCTGCTGTTAGCATTCCGTACATCTTATGAAAACAATAGATTATAAAATGCACTTAAAGTGGAATGAGTTTTGGAGAGTCCTCAATTTCACTGTTACCTTGTCAATTTGATTTGTGTGCCTGTTTGAAAGTGAAGCATTTAGATTGCTTTTGGGGGTTAATATTATCTGTAATATGTAATGCAATATTTCTTTGATATTACTTCAGACTTTGATTATATTTTAGATGTCACAGGTCTTTAAATTAAACACAACAAGCACACAGATGCCATGATATTAAGTTTCTGCACAACTGATGTTTGATGGCCTTTTCATGAGAGTGTTTCTGTAGTAAAAATTACTTTTCTTTGCTAAAACAGTAAAGTTTTGATCAGCCTTCTGATGTGAACTTCACTAAAGGAGCAGAATTACCTTAATCAAAAATTCTGATAACTAAATAACAAGAATATTTGGAATAACTTTGCTGGACCTCTGCTAATTCCTTCCAGTCTAACCTAAATTTACAAAACAGAACTGGCTTGTTCTCCAAAGTAATTATATTTCTCAACCACCTCCACGTTTTCTCCCATAGTGGACATAAGGTTGACTGAAAACCTTGTCTAGTCCAATTCCTGCGAAATATTGTGTTTCAGGGACAAATTGAGTCAAGTTTAATTGTATAGCACTTCAGCAGCAAGGCAGTTCAAAGTGTTTTAGAAGATAAAAACATCAAGTCATCAATTTTGAAATAACCAACAAGCATTGCATAAAATCCAAATGTTGACTTGTATTTTTTATTTGTACTTTTTACTGTTGGATGAAATGATTAAACCACGTTTGGTTTCATTGAATAGAAAGTCACAAAGTTTTTGCTAAACTTTTCGACTTTCCAGCCTTTTGATTCGGGTGTGTTGGTGCTGGGATGCATCCAAAGGTTGCAGGACAAGATAGGCAAGATAGGTAGGCTTCCAAAGGCTGGAGTTGCAGACTCTGTAACAGTAAAGAATAACATTCCTGCTTGAAAGGTTATTCTTTGCCTAAGAAAATATATGACAAGATTATGTTTCCTGGATGCCTTTCATGCTGCATTGAGGAGCTATGCCACAGTTCCTTTCTGAAAATAATAATAATAATAATAATAATAATAATAATTCTTGATAATTTAAAAGAAATAACTAAGTCTTTGTTAAATCTTTAAATGAGATATTTTGGAAACATGAATATATTCGACTGTAAATGGGGGTGATTTTTGCAGTAGCTGCTGATGAAACATCTTTATGTCGTTTTACCTTTCTGTAGAACCTTGTTTGCAGAACAGTACACTTAGAACGCAATGTTTCTTCTTTGTTCTCATTGAGTAGATAATGGGCCTGTGCACTTTCCTCCACTTTTTTCCTCTTTGTGTCAATACCTTTCCTAGGTATTCGAAAAATGTCTTAATGGCTTTATAGAAAGTGGCACTCAGCAGCGGTGCCTCCATGCACACGCTTGTGCGTTGTCAGTATTTCTGTAAGCCCCTTTTTATACTACCCATCCGTCTTCAGAAATCCCCCCCTGTCCTATGGACCCACACAGCAGGTAATTTCTCCCGGGCTGCCAGTACCAATGTCTTTCATACCGACATCCCATCAAACAACATTAGTAAGCCGCGCAGGGTGTGTTCGCCCATTTGTCAGCTCCTTCCTCTGTGGTCCTGCTTCATCAAGAGGTGGGTACCAGCTTGGGAACCCATTTAATCAACTGGAGAGATGACAGTAAATTGGCGCCTGCTTCACTCAGATCTCTTTGTTGTCCTCGCAGGGGTCTGTTAGTGCCTTACCTACTCTGAAGCCTCTTAAATCTGGGGGCCCAAAGACCACCAGTAGGGTTCAGTCAAACACTGTGCCTTCTGATTGGCAGCTCCGTTGTATCACATCTCATTGAACAAAGGTCACACAATAGGTTCTAACAGAGCTGTCTTACAGGGCATGGTGGGAGAAATGTTGTGAGCCTCTATATCAAATTCAGAAAAACAAGTTCAAATTTGTTTACAGCTCCAAATGTTGCTCTGTTTGTGCCAAGTTTGTGTATGCCAACTATTAGTTTGACATGCTTTGCCACAAAAGCTTTTCCACATACCAAATTTGTGATTTGATGCTACTTTCACTTGTGCTGCTTTGAGATTTTGTCTTGCTGGCTCCCTGCAGTCTGGCTTTACATATTTCCCAGCACAGAGTAAAACAACTTTCTGAAAGAGACATCTGTGTGTGTTAGTTTTCAGCAGCAGCGATTCTTAAAATATTCACAGTCGTATTGGGTAAACCAAGTGCAGCATGGTTGCCAATGAAGTGTTTATGGAATTTGTTTTCTGCAGCAGCTGCTCCTCTGAACTGTTTCAGGAGTTACTGTGAATTGTGGATTTTTTTTTTCCCAAATGCTCATTCAGATAAAATTCTGCCAATTCATTTTTAATGAGTTCTATTGATTTCAAATGGAGTTATTTGGAGAAAGAAAATAAACTTTTGTTCGTTTGAGAAGAATTAATTAATACTTTCTCTGGTGACTCACACAGTATAAAGAGTTATAATATCTTTTTCATTATCAACTGTAGTACTAGTGATCGGACTCTTGCATATGACAAGTTTTTGTTATCTTACGTGATGTTAAAGGGCATAAACACTGGATTTTTACAAATTTTCTTTCTACTTCTTAGTCCTTTCTTTCTGCCTTATTTAAAAAGTAATTTATCTTATATGTCTGCTAGAGAAATAAAAGCTTGACAAAATGGCCATGAATTGGCAATGATTAGATCATAGAATCTTGTTTGATTTTGTTTAAAGAGCAATATAGACAGTCTCTGTTTTGTAGTTGAGTAGCCAGATTTCAACAATCTAAATCATGAAAAGCTACAGACTTTTCCTGTTCGTCCTGTAAATGTCCTTGCACTGGTGATGTAACAAACTCTCCTGAGGGAGTTTTCGTGTCAAAGAAAGCAGAAGCATGAAAGAGCACCTTGTCTGAGTCAACATCTCTGAGCTTTTCACTTTTATGAATGTATATGTTATATCCTCTGCCAGATGAACAAACAATCCACTGGCTGTTTCCAACTGGGTTTTTTATTTACCCTCACCTTGTAGAGGACCAGTTGATTCAAAGGAATCATACAGTCCTTTTGGTCACTACTAATCCTTCATCTTGCTGCTTCACCACCAAATTATGACAGAGCACCTGGTCAGTTTGAATTTAAGGTGGATTTAGTTTCTCTGGTAGAAAAACAGAGTACACACAAGTAAAAATGTTCAGCTAAAACAGTTTAACTTGATCAATGACACTTGACAGAATATTTGAAAACTGTGAATGATTTTTGTGAGGTTTAGTAGAAACACTGCCTTTCACCCTCTGTAATTTTGACCTGTTGTGCCTTTATAGATGAAGATTAATGGCTGCATATTACATGGTTGAGTGCCTTTAGCAACTGAATTGATCATGTTTGATTGCATATTTCTTATTTTTATATCATATGTATTTACTATTATCACCTTATTAATAAATTGATTAAATATACATAGTACCTTTCTAGTCATAATGACCTCTCACAAACACTCATTTAATTGGTAGGTGATTTGGGGTTAAGTGCCTTGCCAAGGGCAGACTGACATGTAACAGAAAGAAGCTGGAATTAAACCTGCAGCCTTCTAATTACAAGATGACTACTCTAGCACTGAGCCACAGTCTCCTCCTAATGCAAAGTCAACAACAACATAAAAAACAAATGCAGAATAATTTTTGTCTAAAAAAATTGACTGAATTACAAAAGCCTTTTGTTAAAGAGATATCCTGCTTTTTACATGACGGACTTCAGGTTATCCTGACATTATGTAATGGTGCTTTATTCAGCAGTGAAAGATTTATTAGAGGGAAGAAGAATAGTGTTTAAATTTGTTTAAGTTATCTAAGGGCCTCCTGGATTTATGTATTGAGATTGCATGGCTGTGCAGTTAAAATAAATGCACAATAAGTGAATTCTTCTGCCATATTAACCTTCAGTATCTGGCATTTCTTCAATACTACTGTGTGTTTTTGACTGTGCAATGCAGTTTAAAGGGCAAAACAATGACATTAGACCAAATCCCTGTGCAGGCATGATGGTAATTAGAGGTTGTTAATGAGAATATGTGAAT
This sequence comes from Brachyrhaphis roseni, assembly GCA_903066815.1. Lineage (NCBI taxonomy): Eukaryota > Metazoa > Chordata > Actinopteri > Cyprinodontiformes > Poeciliidae > Brachyrhaphis > Brachyrhaphis roseni. The sequence continues at coordinate 36,831 of CAEFZY010039381.1, forward strand.
AAGAGTGGCTGTTTTGGGAATTCAAAGATTATAAAGCACAGTATATTGTAGTAAAGACAACAGAGAAGATATGCTAGGGACTGCAATAATCAATATGCCAATTTGTGAATTATTTGTTTGCATATTTCTAACAAAACGGTACTAACAGTCATAATAGTGTTATCAGTATTGTAACATTCCTACATGAGAGGTTTACCTGACCAGCTTTAACTGAGAAAAATTGAGCTCAGATTGAAATTAACAACAAAAGTCCAACCAGTTTATTCTTTCCAAGTGCTTATTTTCTAGAACTGAATGATGGATTTCTGCAGACTAACTGTTTATCAATCCCCATCCTGCCTAAATTCTTGTGGTCTCAGCTCTGTTGTGATTCTACATGCTCATTGTATTTCCACTGATTGTCTCATTAAGTTTACCTACGTTTTATTATGCACACCTGTTAGTGATTACTCCTGGTATACATTAAAGATGAACTCAGAGACAGAGTGTAGTTTGTTCATCGTCTCTGGTTTTATTAGTACTGTTTTGACACTGCATGTTAAATGGCTACTGCCATTTAACAAGTGGTTTACTGAGCCACTTGAAACCTTTGAACTATCCTTATTTTACAGTGAAAATCAAGAAAAAAAAAATATTGCTGCCTCTCCACTGTTTAATGGGTTTGTCTTCTGGCCTCCCAGCAGCTGTCACGACAGTATGTGGCTGATTGGACTTTATTTGCTCTCATCTGTTTTGTTCTGTTGTGTGAGGAAACCTCTGACACCAACATAAGGAAGAGCAATGTTATTACATCTGCTATACATGACTCTGTATATGGGTTATGGAAATCAAAATATGATTTTCACAACCCAACTTCCTCTAAAAGTGAGTTGTTAGTGACAACTCACTTTACAGTCAAATTCAGGACCGTTTCAACCATCAAAAGCACACACTGCCTGCTTTAGTCTGGCATGATGAAATCTTTTCTCCACGCCATCTCCTAAATTTATTTTCTCACTAATTTTCTCACTGCCTCTGCAACAGTTCTAATTTATATCAAAGAATGTTTTTTTTCCCTAACATTTTTATTTCTAAGTCAGACCAAGACTTTGACCAGTTTCAGATTTGTGCTCCTGCCCGAAGACATGAGTGGAGCAAAATGTATTTTATGACAGCATTTGTCAGCAGATCTGAGTTGTGAGCCATCTGTAGGTGGATTTTGGACTCCATTTTCTGCAGCCTGTAAGCCGACTGTGTTTTGTCCCTGTTGGTCATTGGATTCAGCTGCGACCTGGTTGCTATTATTCCTTTTACTAAGAACATGACCTTTATTAGTAATAAAACCAAAATAATTTCCAGCCAGTCTGCTTCTGTGTTCCAGTGTAGACCCTGTTGAGTACACAACTGATGAACAGCCTATTTCAGTTTAATGGCTGTTTGCAATAAAAATGCTTTGTCAGATTTTTCTTTTTATTTGTCTCACTCTCATTTCTTGTTTTTGCATTTTAAAGTTCTACTTAGAATCTTCTTAAGATCCAATGTAAACTCTTTCCATATGTCAACTAATCTTACAATTTTGATCAGGAGTGTATTACTGTCAAAACTGGTAAATTTCCAGCTATATACAAGTCTCAAACTACACTTCACATTTTAAACATTAAAGCACATAGAAGAGTGGACAAAAAGAATAGACAAGAAAGCATACTATAGACTCTGTATCACACACTCAGATAAATTATTTATCCAGGTCTGCATCCAGTGTAAGCACTTGAAAAACTAACCACGTTGTTGTGTTCTCTTGATGTAATGCCACAAAACAATAAGAAAAAAGCCATAGGCTCAGACATTATTGATGCAACAGACCAAAAACTAATTTAATACACTTTACATAAGAAAGCAGTGAGGAATAAAGCAAAGTTTTATTTGATGAGATTCAAAGATCCTGGCTCTAAGTGCTTCTCAATTCCAGTCCTCAAGCCCCCCCCTGCTCTGCATGTTTTATATGTGTCTCTATTTCAGAACAGCTGATCCAAATGATTGCATGACCTCTTCTGCAGTCATCAAGTCCTGCAGAAGCCTGTTAATCACCCACAGATTCAATCCAGGTGTGTGGCAGAAGGGGAACACCTAAAACATGCAGGGCAGAGGGCCTGAGGAACGTAATTGAGAAACACTGTGTGCAGACCATTGAACAACAACATTAACTGGAAACTGAGCTTTAATGGTGGACTTGAGACAAACAGTGTGATGCAGCTCAGATTGAGACAAAGAGTGCTGTTGGTTTTATAGGCGATATCTCCCTGCAGCAAATGGTGCTGGTCTCAATAACTGCCCCGTACATTATTTACACCCAGTTTTTATTAGGGCAGTCTTGACATATGTGCCCATGATCGATGGGTGTGCTTTCTTATAACTTTTAACCAAAGTGGGCCATAGCCAATATGCTGGAAAGTGCTGTTTGTTGCTCAGGGTGAATTTTTGAGCCAAAAAGATAGCTAAAATCTTTTGTCTGTTTGTAAACCTAAGATCAAATTTGAATGTAATTCTGCTGAGATTGAATTGTGTTGTCTCTAGTGCTTCAATATTGAACAGATTTTAATTAGTAATATGCAACACTCATGTTTTTAATAATCAGACCAACTTGTCTACATAATACAGTTAGGAGTAGAATTATCCAAGTGTCTACACACATTTGTTTATGGGCTAATTAGCCCAGGTGCTCAGCTCATCCTCCACAGATCTCTGTTGTTGGCTTTGTAAAAGACAGAACTTGAAGAATCTATGGCAAGGTGTGAAAAATGATTTCTAACAGCTCCCAGGCTCCTGACAAAATCTCAAATGGTGCTACATTTACTAAATTCAATGGTGTTAGATATATGTTTGCTGTTTTTCTCCTGTTGTTGGTAACTGCCCCTTCACTGTGGCATCATGCACATAAAATTCTGCTATTTTCTAAATCCTTTCTTGTGACTGATATCTTTTGATTATTTTTAGCCAATCTGCTAACGATGTCTTTAGCTAAAGAATGCTAATTACTAAATGGCAGAAAAATCGACCAGAATAGCTGAGCTTTATTTCTAATTGGAGGTTTGGATTTTTGGAGACTGAATCCTGAAACCAAATGAAAGAGAGTTGAATAAAAGATTATTTCAGGGGTCTTTACAATCAGGTTGCATTAGATTCATATTGCTTTATAAATTGTTTTTAAAGGGGTGTGTATACTTTTGACACCATGTGGTTCTAAGTGTGTGTGTTAGTATGAATGAAAACGCCAAACTTCTAACCATTAAACACATATAAAACAAATCATTGACAAATAAAATAAAATGCCAAACTTCTAACCATTAAACACATATAAAACAAATCATTGACAAATAAAATAGAAGCAAATAAGATCCAAGAAGCATACTGCTCACCTTAAGAGGTGATATATGCCACTTGTTATGCAGACAGAGCGTATTACTGGCTCTCTGCTGCTGTCATGACTGACATCCATACAGTAAAAGGGAAGAGTGGAATTCTGAAAAGTTCACCTCAATAATACATATTTATATTAGTTATCATAGAAATGCTATTGAAATAGATCTGACCTCCCTTCAGCTTGGGAACAAAAATGAATTATATATAACCCACACAGACTTCAGACTTCGCAAATAAGGGGGAATAATACATACTATGAAGAGCTGAAGATGCACTTTTCAAGCTGTTAAGCCAGGGGGACATTCTCATTGGTGAAATGTCAAAGCCGGGAGTCCACAGGAGATGCATTCCTGGATTTGTAAAGGGGTTTTCTTTGAAGCAGATGCTGGTGAATATTAATGTCCAGCGGTACTGTGGATGTCTGGCTTTGTGAGGCTCAAAATGTTCACGACAGCATGCAGAGACACTGCACAGGTTGGGTGCTTAAAAACAGAGGAAACTACATGTTTTATATCTAAATTCAACCCTAAATTTGCACTCAAAATGTAGAACTAGCTTAAATTGGATTCAAACAATGTTTAATGCTTCTGAAACCTTCTGAGAAAACTAATGTAGTAAAAACTAAAATTTAAAAGCTGTTGCTGGTTTAAACCTTATTTAGACCTGACCCTATCAGTAATGCCTTTCTATTGGCTCTGTTGCGTTAAACAATTTTATTTCACTAAAGATTTACTTATTCTTTATAGGGACACAAACTTTATTTTCTGTGTGCTAATGTCACAGGCATTGCATTCATTTAGACGTCTGTCTCACTAACTCCGCTTCAAACCAATGAATTTTCTATGAGCTTGACCTTTTAAAGGGCCAGATTCTCAAGTTTAAAAAGAGGGCATATGACAATATGCCAATTTATACCAAAAGCTGTTGAATTATATCAACATTAAACATGTGATGTTATAGATAAGTGCATTATGCTACAGTCTAGCAGCCAAAATAAATATCTGTTGTCTGAGAGGCCTATCGTGCTTCAGTGCTCTGTTCATTACTCTTCTCAGTAAGAGGTCTTGAATGTTTTCCTTTGCTTGTTGCTCAGTGTGTTTCCCATTTCATTACAATCCCTCTCTCTGTTCCCTGTCTTACTTTTATCTGCACACTCACATGACTGTCTTTGTCTTCATCTTTCTGTTACCATCTTGATACCTATCTATTGTTGTTTCTTTCAAAACTCCAAGTGTTAATGCATTTCATTCTGATTTTGTTTGCTAGACCAAGGCATCTCATAACTGTGAGGTGGAAGGAAAATGCTGCAAGATGTTCCAAATCTACGGCTTTATTCCGACACACCTAAAGAAAATCCATTGTATTCAATTAGTAACAGAAGGACTAATTATTTCAATTCAGTTTGGTTTATTTGCATATCTCAATTTACATAATATGTTATCTCAAGACCAAGAAAAATGTCTCCAATTCTTATACAGGCAGAAACACACTACAGGTCAAACATTAAGAACCAAATGCATGTTTTTGCTAACAATGTATTTCTTAAAACCTACAAGTTTGGGATGTATTTTCCAAATAATCAACATTTATATATGTTATTTTGTTCAGTTTAACTTCAAATATTAGACCAGACCATTGTTGAATAAATGTCAAAAAAAAGGGTTTAGATTCAGGGTTTAGAAAATTTATGAGATTTACAGCTAATGCACTCACAAATAGCAGACAGAATAATTTTGCATTATTCATTATTATATATATAATAACTACAGCAATTATGTTGAACTCAAGAGCAGCAGGCTTACTTTCCTTAAAGAGATAATAGTGCCCCAAAACAAACTTTAACAGAGTATGTGTGCTGAGCAGACATACTCTATTACACACAGTGATACGCTTCAAATTCATCTAATGAAATCTATTGAAATCTATGCAAAAAAAAAGCTCCGGGAAGGTTTATTATATTGTAAAGAAATACATATATTTTCAGTACACACTTTCCTGGATGTGCTGCTTACAACATCTCCATCTTCACATGCACTATGAGCAGCATGGTGAAAGTGCAGACTCATTGGTGGACAGCTAAATGTAGCTCCCACTCTTCTCTGAGTTCAATCCCATGTTTTATGTTCTCTTTTCATCTATTTTAAAGAAAGTCACAAAGTCAGTGCTGCAAGGATGAAGTCATGACCCCATTTTATTTTCAATCACTCTTTTGATTCAGGATTTTTCACTGATGTTGATAGTTCAGCTGCAGCACTTTCAAATCAGAGCACATATTTTAGAATCAGGCATGAATCTTTCATTCTTATTTATCTATTCAGAGTTTTTATACAATAATTATATAAATACAGAACATATCACTAAAAAAGCCAGAAGCCAAAAGCTATTACTAATTATAAAAGACAAAATAAGTAACAGGTACGTGATCATACACAAATGCATGATGATTGCAATGATTTCCTGGTAATCAATACTGCCACAAAAGTTATACTTCATTTTCGAAAATCAGAACAAAACAATCAGTGTCTCTAGTAAAAAAAAACACACACAAAAAAAATTATTCTTCTAAATCTTTGTTCAGAAAAGCTAAAATGAAAAAAAAGAGTCAACTAATTTTCTGCTATCAGAATTTTAGGTATTAAAGCCTGCAGCAAAAGAAATAAAAAGAGCCTGAATGTGTTAAATAATTTAGTAGTAAAACCCTTAGGTGAATCAGACACATTGCCTTTTTAATAAAAATGCAGATCTGGCTGCTGAATTCTCCTGAGTTTTAAAAGCAGACAAAAAATGAATAGATCTGCTTTCCTGTTTCTTTGGCAGCTAACAGTTGACTCTGGAATATTTTAGCAATCAAGACTTTATTAAATAATTGAGTAAAAAATTGAAGTAACTGCATACTTAACTGGATAATGTATCTGTTTATCTGAACATTTTTCTTGAACATCAATATGATTTAAATGCAGATGAGTGCCTCATGTTGAGCTGGAAAAAGCCAAAGTTCTTCAACTCATGATTTCTTTAAAGGCGCATGCCAGCATCATTAAGACAGAATTTAATTTCCACTCAGACATCTTGAACTGTTCAATCTGCAGACGTTATTACAGATCCTCATTTGAGGATTTTTAACTCACGTTTGTGAATAAAAACTTAGAAAGATACAACCACTTTTTGTTCTAATAATACTGATTGTGCCCACAAATTAAGCCTTTTCCAAAATCAGACTTACCTCTAACCCACATCTATTTACAGTATTCACAATAATCAATTCTCTTTTGTTTGATGTATCTCAAACTTCTGTCATTTTGCATCTCTTCTCAGATTGTCTTCCGTTTGTTTCTGTCTCCCTTCCTTTCACTAAGCATAATCAAAAGCATATTGTGGAGCCTCAATAACGGTCCTTAGGGACATGACTGCTGAATAGTCTGCACTTATTTAAAATAGGGAACCAAAGTGCTTTTGTAATCAAATCATATGAATCTTTCAAAAATTACTTAAATGTGCTTTATGTATGAACTGACTTTTTCCATTTCAACAGTGACTTTTATTCCATCCATATCAATAAAACCTGCATTATTCACCACCTGTATCAAAGAGCCAGATCTTGGTTTATCTCTGTTCCTTCCTTTTGATGAATATTGACCACTGCAGACTGGGCACACCAAAAGAAATGTCGTTTTTAAGGGATCCAGTCATCTGTCTGCCACCACGGCCTTAGATGTCTTACATTCTGGTTACCCATCTACTTCAACACAAACAAAATATTTACTTGCTTCCCAATTTAAAACTAGATAATAGGCATTATTTATTTCTCCTGTCAGGGGGTCATAATTTTATGCCTGATCCATGTATGTTCACAGAGGAAATTCTCCCCTTTTAAGAGCTGAAGAAAGTTTTTTTTTTGCTGATGGCTTCTACTAAAGAAGTACACCTTGTGAAAACGGTGGATCTGCTGTATGATATTTTCATGACATTTTTAGTGAATGTCTGTTTCAAAGTTCAGTGCAGGAAGGTTAGTAGTAGAGTCTATAACCACCATCAGGCCACTTCAATGGCTGGTTACCATGGAGACTGAATGCAGGTCACAAAAGAGACATTGCTGAAAAAGTAGTTACACTGAGTTCTTAGTCCACTCCCTCTGCTGGCTGAACTTTCAAAATATCAGAGGTGCTGCTCTCTTCCAAAGAGCTGTTTCATACCCTGAACCTAAAATATAACACTTCATCAAGCTCCTTATAAGAAACACACATTTTCTTTATTTGGAAACAGTTTTAACAGTTTTTTCCAGAGCACACCTATATCAGTCTTCAGGTTTGTGCAGCTTTTTTTTTATTTTTCTTTCCAACTATCTCTTAGAGCTTTCAGTTTCAAACATGACCAGTTCTCACATGTTATCCCTGCTTACAAAATGACCATATGCGTTTTAAAGCCAGATATGAATGCTATACCTGTAATAAAAAAGAAGAATCCAAAGAAGTTCAGTAGCACTGAAAGGTGTTTGAAAGTCAAAACCTGGCAGATACTGTACGCGGCACCATGGGGGTATTTTTCCTCTTGAATTTTGAAGTAGGACCCAGAGAGTATCTAATCATGAGCTGAGCACTGCTGCAGAGAAAGAAATAATGATGAAGACGAGGCTCCACAGACATGAAGAGTGCTGCATGCCTGGATTAATGGTAGGAGAAGAGATGAAGGAGAAGGGCTGGGATTAGAATATTGTGATTTCTTTTCGATTGCTGGAATTACTGAAGAACAAAGTTTGATATAATTGTCACCAGAAGGAGCTCTTGAAATAGCTCCGATTCTGGGTTTTTCTTTGTCTTCCATCAGATACAAGTATCTAAAAAAAGTCATTTCTTCTAAGATTTAGAACCTCATGCCTGTCTCCGTCTTAAACATCTCCTCCTGCTGTGGACAATAGTGCTACCATTAGAAGCCGCTCTGGAAAAACACTTCCATATGTCATGTCTGCATGCTTTCCTTTCAAGATTTATGAATGAATGAACTTCAGTTGCTCAGGAAAAGAAAAAAGCTGTTGACATGCCTTTGTTTTTAAAAGCATTTACTTTTACAGGCTTATTTGGACTGCGTTTTGGCAAAAGTGTTTTCTATTATTAGTTGCACTGTTGGAAAAGTGTGACTGATTCTCTTCCTTTTCCACAATTACAAAAAATGTGGTCTTAATTGTTTACAGCAGTGACTGTAAAAACATGTGCATAAGGAAGGTTCTGAAAACAGTTCTATAAAAGAAGGCTTGTGGGTTAGCTGTTTTTGTATCTTTTTTAGAATTTACAATAATCACATTTTTTAATGTTTGCAGTGGACCATTTTTTACAAGGAGGTATTCAGCTGTTGCAATCAGGTTTCTGTTAAATGAACTCCTAATGCATTTCAGCGTTTTCGTTACTGGCAGATGTGACAAGCAAGCAGCAGCCAGTTGGTCTGGTAGGACTGGGGATTTAGTGGGATAAAGACTTTTCTGTGGTAAAATGTGGATGTCAGAAAATACAGGAACTGGAAGCTAAAATTTCCAATTAATGTTGGTCATTTCTTTGAATAACATGAAAATATAAATTATACTGTGCACCTCATGTATTCACAGGGGTTAGGGACCGCAGTCACTCACAAATATTTTAATTGCACGAAAACGTTAGTAAAAATATTTAGACTGCCTATTTTAATAATTCAAATACTAAATATACCGTCTTAGCCCTACCACAGAAGCTAACATCTGGAGTCTTCTTTATCTCCATTCTTGGAGGAACAGTCAATCAGCACCAAGGACGATGTATGTATCGATCTTCTGTTATTATATTGGAAGATATGACCATACCTGTACTGAAATTCTGGATCTATACATTTCTACATTCTAAACAATAAAAGAGAATACTCAAATGGAGACATTTAATGCGTGCCACTTTTTTCTAATGCGATCTATGAAGTCAGAAGTGCAAACATAAACTGTATTTGACGCTGTTTCATTATTCTTCTAAACGCCTCACTACCCTTTGTTTCTTCTTCGACTTATTAATTTAGTTGACTTTCCATTGGAAATGGTACAAACAAATGCTGCATTCTTTTACAGTGAAGTTCTACCATTTAAAATGCCTTTTTATCTCATGTATAAAAAATAAATCTGTTTTGTTTCATTGAGTCTAAAGCTAACAATTCTTTGTGGGTCACCATAATACAGTATCTTCTGCTTTGCTCTCCTTGGCTAACATGAATGTTTCCTCTGATTGGTCCATGGAGACTGGAATCCTTTGGTTGAGCTGCAGGACAGGTTCTACCTTCTGCTCCACAGCTGGGCAAGATTTAACACAACTGGCTTTTATTAGTAACTTCAATGTGAAACATCTGTTTTTGCTTGTAAAACATTAACAGCAGCAAAAAACACAACTGCTATAAATGTTCAACAACTGAATCTTCAAAAGAAACAAAGAAGGCATAATTTTAGTAACCTGTCCAGCATTAAAATATCTAGTTTTATCCATATATGCATCTTGCAAAACAATTCATCAGTATCTCTCACTCTTTGCTTTGCAGAGTTACTCAGACCCTCATGGGGGCAGTCTTAACAGCAAACTCTGCAGATAGCAATGGCCTCAGTCACTTCAGGTAGACTCTAATTTGCCCAAACTGACATTTCCCATCATGCCCACACAGTCCGCATCAGTATTCACAACCTGAGTGGAGGAGGCCACTGGGGAGAGGAGGAAAGTGAGAGTGAAAAAGATACAACACAGTGCAGGGATACAGTGGGGCATTGAGCCTAGCTGGATCATTTCACTCCCCATCTGTGCTTTCTTACCGCAGTCCCTGCTGGTATCTCTTTGCTTAGGGTTTCACCTCAGAAAAATGTCAAAATGAAACTATTCATTGTGTTACCAAAAGAAAAAAAATGAAGTCAAGGCTTCAAAACAACAAGACAAAACAAAAAAAAACAGGAAGCCTCACAAAGGCAAATACAAACAGATTGTGATAAAGAGAGAAATGTGGTTGGCTTTGGGGCTGTGCCACAGTACAAGGTCTCAGGAAGTGATTAACCCTTGTCAAAAGCAAGTGGATGAAAACTACAAGCATATCTGTCTAACAGCATGTTTTTGAGTGTGTGGGTGTGTGTGTGTGTATGTGTGTGCGTGCATCTGGAGGAAAGCTGGTGGGAGTCGGGTGTGGGCAGCCAATCTCAAAAGCTCTTCTCCTGAGGCTCTCCCTAAAAGTGGGGTCGTCACCTCCTGATCTTGAAATTGAATTCCGATGATTCTGGTTTCCTCTGTGAAAATCCTCCTTCCTAAGGGCTTCCCAGCCTTGCTGTGTTCCACAACACCTCTTTTACCATGCCTTCATCATAAAAAGGCCAACATTTCACACACTAGAATTTGTTAAAATGTAGTACGTTTTAAAGCAATTGATGCCTCCTGTCGCAGAGTCTGAAAAATATAAAAATTCTCTTTCATAGTTTAGTCATTCTTTGGACTCCGTAATCCTCACCAGATGAAAGAGCTAATCCAGCAGCCAATCAAATTACTTATCTGCAAGATGATGTTTCTGGTGAAATTGTTTTGTTTTTGAACAAAAGTCCTGGCAGCAATTTGAATTAGGATCAAATAACATTCTAATTTAAGCAGGAATTTTGGCTTTATGGAGGATCTCAAGGCGCTCTGTAGACAAAGCAGCACATTTGGTTGCCGTCTTCTGCATTAACGAAGGGCGGTGCAGATGTTTGTTGGGTAAATCTGCCAGACGAGGGAACCCAGCCAGCGAGGCGGGTAAAAAAATGTGAACAGCAGTTAGGTGCACACCACAGCCCCAGGACCGCATGCCAGACTGAACACAACAAAGCAGACACGTTCACTCCAAGCAGCCCTCCTAGGCATACTTTGACCTACACCATAGAAACCTCAATAGGCAAATAAAGAAAAAGACCATTACACAATAATAACCCCAACCTGTATGAGGTTGATCTATATTTCCAGGACTTATAATGTTACCTGGAACTTTAGGTAAAAATATAATTTTACATGTTTTTGGAAGCTATTCACAACAATGACAAAAAACTACACTGACTACTCTGCATATATTTAATTTGATTTTCTGTTATTTACAAATGATAAGCATAACCAAGTAAACAACAAAATTGAATCAGAGTTAGAAGTAGAGACTCAGAGAAATCATTTGGTTACTATTCACCTCATTAGTTCTAACCAGTGAGAGTGGAAACTCAGAAATCCCATTTTTTTCTGATCAGTGAATGCATTGTGTCTAAACATTAGCGGGTCATGCCAATGCCAGCATTCTATATATGGTGTGTTCAGTGCTCTTTCAGTACTGAAAAAGCCTGGAAAGGTTGGTAACACAGTTTTTGTTATAAAGTTATGGTGAGGTCGCCAACCAGTTCCAGTCCCTTTTTATTAAAGATTTCAGAAACTAGACATGTATTATACATAACATTTATAATAGTGAGTTGGACTCAAGTATGACTTGAGTTGGACTTCTTCAAGGAAAGAAGAGATCAGATGACCCACATATAGCACCATTTCTAAAATTTGGGTTTTTAATCACACATGGAATATGAATTTTATGTCTATTCTTTTTTGCAGCAGCTTGAAATCAAAACAGAATGGTTCTTGAATGATATTATTGTCAATTAGTGAACAGGATCAGAAACAATGAGCTGGAAGACTAAACCTTTACAATCAAAAGGGGGAGCTTAAAAAGTCAGAGCATATCTGTGAATCTTTTACAGCATTTTATGATTTGGTTTTACAGACAGTCTATAGCTCAGACGCTTTTAGTTTGAACTTCAACACTGTGAGTGTAATCTGTTTGATTCTGCATTCCTTTTGCAACTCGATGGTCCCTTGTGGATTTATTAGATAGATAGATAGATAGATAGATAGATAGATAGATAGATAGATAGATAGATAGATAGATAAGATTTATTTGTCATTGTCATCCACAGATTACAACGAGATTAGAGATTGTGCTTAACTCAAGATAAAGAAATAATAGTACAAAAAAGAGAAGTAGATAGACATCAGAAGATGGTCTTATTCAAGCCACTTCAGAGAGAGCAGTAGCAGTGAGATTTGATGCAAGCCACTGTTTAAAAGCCAGGCCACAAACTTAGCAATATATTTTTACTTCACCTTTGACATTTAACATGTCAATGCAATGCTGAGTAACTCTCCTCTCTCTGCAGCTCCTCTCCTTATTACCTTCTTTGGCAGAAGATTGTGCTCCAAAGCTTTCTCTTATTCAACCTCATAATCTTTTCCCCTTTCACTACCTCCAGCATTCCCTGCTGCTTTCACTTACCAGCAACACAACCATTTCCTTTTGCAAAGCACTGCACCCAAAGTCAAGTACAAAGCAGAAGTTCTGCACACATACTCGGACCACTACGGTTCTGTCTGCAAATCAGTAGAGTTTCGCATTTCCCCTCCTGCATGGTCAGTATTCTAGGGCCTATAAGGTTCAGACCCATTCTATTGCAACCTGATTAAATATGCTCACTGTCAGCACTTTCTCCAGAAGCCTGGCACTCTGTTTATTTTTGCCGGACACAGGGTTGAATAGATGTTAATAAATACTCTGGCCTAGAGAGTCAGGGAGCCAGCTAAGCTTGTCACAACTTGTAACCTAGCTGGTGCACCAGTTCAGACCTGCTATTGGATGTTCACTTAACGGATGAGTGAGTGCAAAATACTCTCACTCAAGCTCTTTCAAAATTGCACTGGTCAGGAATCTGCAGGAGAATCTCTGCACTCATTGACTGAGCTTCACATGAGTGAAAAGAGACACAAGCGTCTGCAGGGTTAAGGTTTGGGAAAACTGCATCGTATAGAAAAACAGAGAAAAACAATAACTTACTAAAACACTGGGACAGCAACTGAGGTGGTATTTGTTAAGGTGATGCAAAAGTATTAATATTTTGCTGAATCATTTTAAATCATGAACATTAGGCAAGGGGAGCCTTTTGGCTTCATACTGGATGGACACATCACTTCATGTCAAGCTTTGCTGCTTCGATTGACTTCCCTTTAGGTTTCAGGATTTAACTGGGAGTTACTGAAAATTCCTCAGTGGTTTCATCCGGTGTTAGTCTCTAGAGATTTGCATTAGTGTCCAGAAACACCTTTGATCATTCTAAAGACTTTGATTGGATGTGTGAACAAGGGGGCCACTTTCCCATCATGGATCCACTGGATTAAAGGAGAGGGGCTATTTATAATTTTGGGACTTGTTTTCAGGTCAGTGCAGGCTTTCAGTAGCAATCACACAAACACATTTCAGTGGCAGTGGTGCAGAGCAGAGGAAGGAGGCGGGCACCTGGGTACGGTTTCAAACTCAGTGAACCTATTACGACAGCACTCTCTGTTTTCAGTGAATAGTTCCAGCAAACTGTGCTTGCATGAATAAAGAGTCCGAGCACAAGGATAACACTGGAAGGAAAAGGGGGAAAACCCAGGGACTGTGCTGTATGAAAAGCCTGAATAACTGAGCGGGTACAGGTGAAATCACCTACAAATAGGCCATTCAGACAGAAATGACCCTCATGGATTATATTTATGACTCCAGATTGCATGTTGCAACTATGGATTTTCCAATTCAGAGCTTTGAAACTCATCCTTGGCAGCAATCATTAGGAGCAGAGCTACTTTCTACTTTGCTGAGTCAGATCCATCAGGCTTCACTAACAGCTGGTCTCCGTTCCCCCTTCGTCCATGCTTCACCTTTCAGAAGCCATCAGAGCTCGTAAACATGGCCTCAGTGATGCCTGAAACAAGTTTCCATGCTACATTAATGTGTGCAGCAGTGACAGAGAGTCTCTAGTTGAACAGCTGCCACCCCTGCCTGCCTGGCAGCAGCATCACTTTGCCATTAATTTGTCGCACCTGACAGCCGACTCTGTTGGGCACCCTCTGTCTACACCTCTTTGCTGCTTTGTGCCTTGGAGGGACATCTTTTGCCCGAATGAGAATAAGCCTGAAATATGGTTAGGGAAGAGAATGGTATGGAACAGAGGCCCAAGGCTCTTACATTTTATGGGTATCTAGGCCAGGCCACATAATTTGGTGGAAAGTTAGAAATGTAGGACTGAAGTCCATGTTCTTAACAGTGCTATGCCATGTTTGACACAACTGGGACCACATCCAACTTCAAATCAGCCAAGGCACAACTTATTTGTTGTGCCAAATCTTAAATCAGACTAAAGACAATTTCAAGTTTGCGTTTCACTACTGTCATCAAAACATTCCCATTTGTGTCTCCATGTAAATCTTAAATAAAAATCAAATTATGTGCATTTATCAAAGTAGGACCAGTTTACAACAAATGTGATCTCAGGCTACTTAAATAAAACTTTGGAGTTAATTTAGGTCAAATTAAACACACTCAATAGAAACATGAATAAATCAGAAATGTATGTATGCATGGAACTCCAAGGGGGATGTTTTAGTGGATGTCAGGAGGCTTTAATTAGAGAAATATGTCTGATGTATTTCTAAGAGACCTTAAATATTAGAATGATATTATATTATGTTAAACCACCTTCTTTGTTGGTTATGGGCCTACATTTTTATTTCATTTAATAAAACTTCAGACATGTACTAAATGTTATAGAAAAATATTGGCTACAACAAAAGTTTGACAGGAAAACTAAGCAGACAAAACAATGGCCTACCTGCTGAATTTACATTATAATACTAGTTTGCACAGCGGTAAACCAATAAATGAAATTTTATATTACAAGTGTTGTTATGTTACAAGTTTAAATTAGTTTTTGGCCTTGGCCTCAGACCATAAACTGACAAATTATTTTTCTAGAACACTGAGACATCTCAGACTTGCATCGGTAAAGAAATTACATTAGAGAGCAATGGTAAAGGAAATAGTTCTGGGTTCATTAAAGACTTGTGGGACACACTTCGTCAGATAGTTTGACCAAATCTATAATGTAGGAGGTAAATAGTGATAAATAAACAAAACAAAAACAAAAAGAAACATTAAAAATGCTTGTCTCTTTGGGTGAAGATCAAGAAAACAGGTAAGGTTTCAGAAAATGCTTTTTGCCCGATACTTTTCTGTTTATTAAGGGTAGGTTAATGTGATTTGACTCTGAGGCATCAGGTACATTCAAACTAATCTGTCATTTTAGCAAAGACAGGGATGTACCATACCATATACATTATCATTATCTGAGATGATGTTAATCATCTTCGCAGCTCACTGACATTAAGACCCGTTTCAGGTCACTGCAAGCAGACAGACGGTTAAAGGCGTGAAAATCTAAAAGTTGAAGATGTTATTGAGAGAAAATATGCTGCTGTCATTTTAACTCATTAGGGATCCACACTGTTATTGATGGTGCTGACATTCACTTCAGTAATGGAACTTGTTGCAAGTTTGCAAAAGTTTGAAGCAGAATTTGCATCTCAGAGGGTTGAAAACTAAAAAAAAAAAATCAATGTAGATGTAGCCTCAAGCAAAGCACACTCCTTCTGAAGTATGGTCCTGCTGTAGCACTGTTCCCATCATTAACATGCAGGAAATCTGCAAGCACACATTACTGCACACATCAGCAGGCAAACTAGCGCACACGGTGGCCTTGGCTTGCAAATGGGCAACGTTTAACAAAAAGCTCCAATAAATGAGGTGTGAAGGCTGGGCCTCTCACCTGTCAACATGTGACACTTAAAACCGTAATTTGTTTCCCTGAGGAGATGTGCTTTTAAACAGATTGAATTTCCCCTCAAGACCCAATTTTATGCATCTATTATCTAGATATAAACCTTTCCTTTTAAAGATATTTTAAGTCCAAGGCCAATGCTGAATGTTGAAGCTTAAACAGGCAAAAGCAAATTTACTAAATCAAATGTCCACATGTTCCTTATATGCCATGATTTGTCACGAGTGTAATAAAGATGTAGCTGAAGATAACATTTCATAGCTGTCATCATTACATGGCTAATCATGCTTTTCTCTTTTACGCTTTTACGCATATCCCCTGAAAAAAACATGATGTTCACAAACAGGCTCTCCTTTGTCATCGTTGAATGTCAACATCCCCGTTACCCTATCATCTCCCTCTGCCTGAAACCTGAGACCACCAAACACCTGTTCTTTTGTGTGGGCTGGCATTTTACTGTAGGATTTCTCAGACACGCAGTGGACCCTCTCTTTTGGTTCATTTCACTTTTTACTTTCCTTGTACAGTTTGTCACCCCTTTCTCTCACTCTCTTATGCTTTTTCATTCTTTGTTTTTAACCATTATCATTCCTCACTCACCTACCCCATTTATCACAGCATCCCTGTCCTCTTCTTATTTCTTTCTAAACCCTCATTGTTCCTTTTTTCTGTCTCTGCTGGCTTTCGTTGATTGCTTTCCTTTTATAGCAATCAGACATTACTAAACTCTCAAGTCCTCTCTCACTTTGACTTTTGTCTTTGTCAGTGTTATTGTCTCACTTAAATTTCTTCATGCTTCTGTTTTCCTTATCACCTTTTTATGTTTTGGAAAAGTGACAATTTGTCATCTATTTTAAAATCTTCATTGAAGTGGCAAAACTAACAGTACTCAGTCAATGTCAAAAGCATAGCACTAATTGTAAAACTTAACAATATGGGCCTTTTTGCATTGCTTCGCTTTTAGCAGACACTTGAAAATAAATTCACAAAAGCCATTTTGAAGTTCATTCTAAGGTTCTGCATGGAAGAAAGCTGAGAATTCTTTTGTGCTAATCAATTTCTGAACCATCAAATTTAAAAAGCATTTCTGTTTGCACTTTGCTTTGTTGGAATACTAGCCTCCCTGTAGGCTGGAGGAACAATCCCACTCAAAGATTATTTTCTACATTTAAAGTTTCTACTTCCAACAGATGCACTGCAAATACTTCTTCAGCAATATATCAAACTTATTCTCTAACAAACATATGCCCAAATTGTTTTTCCAATCTTAAGTGAGAATCCACAACTTAATTCTATTGAGTTGATCATGTATGCTATATTGCTAAAAAAAAAAAAACTTTCTAAGCTTGTAGTGTTTTCTGTCCTCCCCCCTTGCTGTCGACCATTCTGCCTATTGGTTAAATTGAATATTATTGGCGAACAGTGCCCTGAGTCATTAAAACAGGGAAAGTACTGTTGATTTACCATTTACAAACATTCTAAAATGAGGTAAACACAATAGTTGTTTGCTGTGCTGCAAAGGTTTGGCCCCAGAAGGGCCTGAATAACACTAAAAGTTTACATTTTATAGTTTTAACATAAATGCACATGCAGATTTTGTACATTTACTTGAAATTGCCTCACCCAATTGCACTGTAAGAGTGTTTGTAATGACTGTAGAGTACCATCTTTGAATGCAATCTTTTTGTTTCTTCTTTTATTCAATCAACATTGCCATTTAAATTTCCTGAAACAGTGTCAGGAAATTTTTGCATGTATTAGAAAGAAGTAATCCGTTC
This sequence comes from Brachyrhaphis roseni, assembly GCA_903066815.1. Classification (NCBI taxonomy): domain Eukaryota; kingdom Metazoa; phylum Chordata; class Actinopteri; order Cyprinodontiformes; family Poeciliidae; genus Brachyrhaphis; species Brachyrhaphis roseni. Next base: position 54,693 of record CAEFZY010039381.1, read on the forward strand.
AGGAAGTTTTTTTTTTCAACAGATACAGCATAAGGAAAGGTCCGAAGGAAAAAAACTGTAAAATATTAATGAAGAACATCAAGTTTTGTCGGTGCAAAGGCATTACGGAGAAATACTGTTTAACTCTCAGTGCAGTGATATAAAACATTTAACTGCAGCTCCTTATTGGTTATAGTTACTCAGAGCTCACTATCTTGTGGGAAATGACCAATAATGTATCTCTGTTTCTCTTACACCCCCTTGCTTTCACCTACTAAAAACTATTTTCTCTAATTCAAACATCAACATTCATACCATCCTGTCTTTTTCTTTCCAGCTACATAGCAATCTGTCTTTGCTGCCTTATTTACAACAGGTCATCCCAGTACTCTCACTCTTTTTTCCCCAACTAGGCTTCATTCTGCTTGTGTGGAAGATGAGGTAAAAGAAAGGAAAAGAAACCCTCTAACCCTTCCCTCATCTCCTTTCTTTTTTTGAAAGCTAGCCTTTGTGAAGCTGCTGGGAGCAGCTCCAGTGTCTCCAACCGCAGCCAGGGCTCTTTTCATCGGGAAAGGTTTGAAATCTAACTGACCCTATTCATGGACTGCCAGGCCTCAGCCTGCACTCATGCTACATAATACGAGGCAATGCAGAGACTGGGGAATGCGAGTTATTCAGAACAGGGGGAGAAAATAGCATAAAAGCACAGAGGGGAAACTGGATCAGATCAGCAGAAAGCAATTAAAATGCAAACATTTTGATGGACCCTGAGCCTCCCTTCCCCTTTGCAGGGTGTCCTCATCTGAAGGTCAGCATTTAGTTACTGTATATTCATGGATCCGTGAAGGTTTTACTTTGACCTCACTTTCAATCTGAGGTTTAAAATTGGCACTTATATTTCTTCTCAGTATGACTTATCTTGTTCATTAGTTATGCTGTGGTTGGTCTTTTTATTCTGCACTTCCCAGTGAATCCCTGTCAGTTAAACAGTTTGTCTGCTGCTTTTTAGCTTTTCCCAGTGGGATTTTTTTCTTCTTCTGACGAACAAAGGAGGCTTTTCTCGAGATGCCATTTTTCTTTACAGTCATGGTACAAAAAAGAAGCCCTTCCAATGACCTCTTAAAAGTTTCTAACATCCTGTCAATTCCGCAAATGCTCAAATCACAGGCTCTATTGTGTATATTGAAAAAGAAACGAAAATAAAAATGATTGTGAAAAATGTTACAGATTTGTATAAAACATGAAAAATCCCCCAGCTTAAAAAAACAAAGCTTTTTCTTTACTGTTTCGTTTGCTGTTGATATTATCAACATGTTGCATCATTAAATTGTAAAAATACTAACCAGTTTAGGGTTAGGGTTATGGCATACATTTCTTACTGTTAAACTGACAGATCCCAGTATGTGGGTGAGTTTTCTAGCTAGCTGCACTGGTTTATAGTCACTCAACAATTCAGAATATATTCTGATTTTTATCAATGTTAAACTGTCAAACATCCTCATTTTTATTAGGATTTCTAAAGTAAAAAAAACAAAACACATATATATGAAATAAGACTGCCTAGCAGGGATGTACTGAATAACTACTTTCTAAATGTTTCAGTGTGATAACACATGACAGCATGTACACATAAAAGGTGAATTAATACATTAGTGCTTGGTATCAAGGACTGGTCAATGTAAACTTTTTACAAAGTCATGAAAGTCAGAAAACTCCACAAAGATCCCCCAAATTGGAGGGGTTCATTAAGATAAGAAATGGAATATTTCTCAGCATCAAGTGCAGAAGTTGAGTTGCATTCTATTTTAGCATTCAGTCTTACAGTCTTTAATATCTTCTGGGTCTCTGCAACAGTATCAACTGTGAAATAGGACCAAGGAGAATAGCTCTACTTGATTAACTGAGGATTTGACTAAAGGAAAAAAAATGAAACTGTATCTGAAGGAGAAACAAAATATTTTCTCTTAATAAATTCTTAAAGATGCTGGGCCTAAATAGATATATTCAGACATTTTAAAGCCTATATTACCTCTGAGTATTACATTCCAGTGGCTTCGGTTTTGATTTCAGAAGAAAGTTTCAGCTGTATTAATGTATTCTTCAGATAGAAAGTCAGCTCATTAACACAGTCACTTTCAGTTCTTTAGTAAAGTTTTCCACTGCAGCTGTGATTGCAGAGTTCAGGTTCCAGCAGACGTATTTTTGTTTAGAGAAAACTACACTGACAAATAATTCTAATATTCTACTCCAGTTAGGTGTGAAGCATTTCTAAATGTAATAAAATCTCCATCTAGCTGACAAAAGCTTTTCTAACCTGTCCCAGTTATTTTAAAACCCCTCAACTGTCATGAGGACATGGACACATTGAACAATATAAAAGTGTATTTGGGTGACAGTTTAGGGGAACTGAAACATTCATTAAAGTATTTTTGTTACATTTTGGAGAGCATTGTCATGGGCCTCTTAAGAGTTTTCACAAAGTCATTTCTTTGTAATCATGGATATGTACCTCAGGTCTGGAATATTGGGAAATTATGTTTTATTTCACTCTTCCTGCAATATTATCTTTGAACATATTTTTAAAGATAAGAATGTAGATGCTCTCTCTATATCATGGTACTTAGACAACGTTTGTTAAGACACGGTGTTCTTACTGCCACAGATTGATGTTTTTTTATTAACATGCTGCCCTCATGACCCCAACATTGGTATTTACAACTCACAGTTTACGACACACCTTCTTTGACCCTGTTGCTGAGCAGGTAAGATTCTTGCTGTTTGAATAGAGTGTTGACCTGTTTTAGGGACTGCCATTGGGTGAGGAAGGGGTGTTTTGTGACCATGTCTTGTTTTATACACTCAATTACTCCTTTTAAGAAATCAGCTTCCTGAAATTGCAGAGACTCGGGTGTGTAGTTTCCCCCACTGCAGAGTCTAGAACTACAAATATACAATCTAGGGCTGTATTCAAGCAACCGGTTTAGAATTAACAATCCAGTCAGGTACTAGATTACCTGTTAGAAGATGAACTGTCAACCTACTCTGAGAGCTCTGTGGGGAAGGTTATCAAGGATGCCTCTTTGTTGTTGCAGTCACTTTCTTTCGGCCATGACTTGTCGCCTAACTCCTTCAGCTACAAAATCCCCACAGCATAGTGCTATAACCAGTGTGTTTTCATTTTTGCCATGGTATTGAGTTGATTTGTGGTTTCTGGTTTAGCATTTGTTTCATCTTGCCAGTGCTTGTGTATGTGTTGTTTTTTTTTTTTCCAAGTGAACAAGAGTCTCTAGGTAAAAACGTTTTCTGGAGAGTTCTTTAGTTATACTCAACATCGTAACGGCAATGAGAGATGTTGATATATGAGAAAAAAATGTTTTAGCAGGAAAGATCCATAAAATTTCTTCTGCAGTTGAGAACCTTCAAATTGCATTCAACATTTAAAAGGATATTTCAAGTGATCTTGAGTCTCTACATTTGCCAGGTTTCAACAAGCAGCACCTCAGCTCCTAAAACTGCTCCAGAGCAATATTGATGGAATAACCACCAATGAAGGTGGGTTCGCATTGGTTTTCAAACCACAACGGATCATTTAAACTGCAAGAAGGAGCTTTACTTTTAATTTTAAGTGATTTTTGGTAAATATTCATTACTGAACAGCAGCATGTGCAATTGAATTAGAGCCTATGCATGAGCCTGCCTAATTAATGTGAGTTGTAATGGTTTTCGGAGGTGGTGCAACAGAAATTATAATCCACTCATCTTTTAATCTCATGCAACACACTCTTATGGTCACATTAGCACAGATCAAACTGGCAGTCTCTGTTACCTAATCTATCACTCATAGAACCAGAGTAAACTGAAAATATGGACAAAATGTGCCTGTGTCAATACAGACAAGCCCAATGTTCTGTGTTTACACTGCTCAATGGGATGACCCTGAGGCTTTCCTGGATCATAATGGGAACACCAAAGTGTGAAATATCTTATGCAAAGAAACCAGGGAAGTGATGGAGCACCGAGCCACCGTTTGGCACTAAGCTGAGAGGGTCAGCAATAAATGGAGGATAAAGAAAACAAAGTACTGACAGTCAGTTTTGGCTGCTGTTCTACAAGTAAAGCGGCACCTTTCCAAAGCTGGCTGAGCGAGGCAAAATGTTTGCAGATTGTTTTTATTTTCTTTCCACGCAGAGAAAAGAACACTCAATATGTCTACCATATTGAGGTTGATTTGTTTTGTGCAAATAGGAACATAAAATCACAGCAAATAAGTTCAAATGGAAAATGAGAAAGATTTAAGTCTTATTAAGGGTTTCATTCAGTCTAGCTGCTGACATCACCTATTGGCACCTGTGCATACATGATTATTTGAATAAGAATTATATAAAAACCTGAACTGGCACTTTGATACAATTTACTGTGCTTTGTGAACCTGAAAAACGACTCTTTTGCATCACCTAAGTATTATCAATGGAAAGGTATGGAGTAGAACTGTTAGACATAATAATATCAAAAGACATCTTTTACTTTTTCATAAGTAAAAACATATTTATCTATGTAAAACTTGGTGTTTCATATTTTCATGAAAATTGAGATTTGGACAATAGATTTGCTCATAACAAATTTATGGAAAGTCTAAAAAGCATAATATAATTTAGTGCCAAGCAAACATTATCTTTTAAACCAATAAGACTAATGGTTGTAACTGTAACAGCATAATTAAGACCTGGGTCCAGAGAGTGTGTTAAGGGATTATAGAGGGATAACACTTTTCAGCCTTGAGATTAGACTGGATGATTCAAACAATCTCTCGGGTTGTCTGGTCAACGTGTGTTTTGTAGATCTGAAGAAGTCTCAGAATCATTTCTCTTGAAGTTGACGACTTTTGTGGAGGGGGATTTTGTTAAGTTTAAGGTACCTAGGTTCCTTTTAAGAGCTGTCCAGTGATTATATACCCAAAGCAGGACCTGCATTTAGAATCTCAGAAAAGAAGATTGTTCCCACTGTTGAGTTTAATTGTGCTTCTGTTGGTATATTGTGCCCTGACCAATAGTGTGCATTAGACTGATTTGTAGTTGATCGAGAATCAGAAGCAGGTCCTCTTTGTCTGAGACCAGGACTTTCAAACTAAAAAAGGTGGATTGCTCCTTTCAATTTGGATGTCAGTTTCTTCTGACCTTCACGTGTGGTCATGAGATATGGCTCCTAACAGAAAGAACAAGATCCTTTACTATAATAGGCTTTCTCAGTAGGGTGGCTGATTAGAGCCTTAAAGATATGGTATCTATTTAAGATACACACTTCCCTTTTTGAGCTTTTCCAGACACATCCTGTTGAGAGCAGACCCCACGGCAGACTCTAACCTGTTGGAAGGAATACAATAAATCTCCCTTCAGGCCTGGAATCCCCAGAATGAGTCGTAGAGAGTTTCTGGGGAGAGGGATGTCTGGATCACCCATGTCTGATCAGTGGAAGATAATGAATGAATGCTTAATCAAATGTCTAACTGATTTGGGAGTCCTGAATATATAATAATTTTACAATTTTGTATTACTATTTAAGAAAGACATTTACTGAAGATCAAGAAAACTACCAAGCAGTCGTTTATCAAACAAAATTCTGCAAGGTGTCGTTCTTCAAACAAATCCAAGACATCAACTCTATGTAGTTTCATAATGCAAATATTAGATTTGCAATTGTAAAGCAAAGTCTGGAATGCTCTAACAAATCAGTCTGGATACCACACACTGCATGAGTCTAAGTGATCAATTACTTTAATTGTGTCTTGCCCAAGTTCCTGTCCAGAAGGAACTTTGCTGCTGGAACCCTGATACAAACCATGAGGGCTCAGCAAACATCCCAGCACAAACGCATCCAGGCACATTCAGTTACACTAGTGTGACGCCCAGATTTGCTCTGTGACCACCGTCATGGCTTGTTGAGCATGAAGAGGGCTGTAGGTGGAACCAGCTGTGAAATAACAGTGTGTGTGTTCTAGTGGGATGGGGGGGGGGGGCACTTTACTAGCATTTTGGTGTTGCTGCAATTAATAAAAAATTTCAAAATGCACTTGATATTTGGTATCACATCGTTGATTTACTGCCAGCCGGTGTTTGTTAATTCACAGCATTGTTTCCTTTTCCATGCAGATAGAAGGACAGAGCAAGGAAATGTGAAAGTTTGTGATTAATATTGTGAATGAGCAATCACTAGAAAGAAATGATCTTCATAAATAAGATGTATAGAACATCACAAGATAAAGATAATAGTCAAATAAAAAAGGAACTAAAAAAATGTTTACAGCATGAACCAAAACCTAAACAAAACTATTAAAAAATGTCTCTCTGCTAGAGAAATAATTTGAAATTAGAACCTGGTGTTTTTTGTGTGATCAAGTTAAGGTTCAGAGTTCATGAAATGATTAACTAAATGAAACATTGTGGATAACAGGTCCTAATTTCAGTAAATACTGGTTAAGTTTCTCTTCTAATCTAATTTCTTTTAGTGCTAACACACAAGCGTGCATAATGGAAGTAACTATTTAGCTATGAAAATATATCTCTGTATCCAATTCTGCAAATAACCTTGGAATGGCTGCAGAAGTTTATTGTGAATTTGCAAAGCAAGTGAGCAACAAAGATCTGCTCTACTGTCTCTGTAAAGGAGAAACTCATTTGTCCACTGAATGTTAACGATCGGATGTTTTTGCATCACAGTTAATAGAAAGTCAATGAATAAATCCGGCTCTGGTGCTTTAGAAGCATCACGTGTTACATTCCTGTTCAAAATCCGTGAGAACACCTTCCAGAAAGTGTGATTCCTTCCATCTGGCTGTGTTTTATTCCTCACTGCCTCTTTCTGCACCACTTAACACCTCAGCTTCAGTACATAGAGCAAAGTCAATGAAGGTAATCCATTCCCTTTGGAAATTGTTCTTAGCTGTCAGATTTTTTTGTCTTTAAATCAAATTAGAGATATCATTTACTAGGTCATTCATTTTCAAACAAACCATAAAGAAAATGTTCTCATAAAAATCTGAATTTTACAATACAATAATATCATTACTTTACAATGCTATGCAAAAAGTATTCATATCTCTAGAACCTTATAGTGTTGTGTTATACCTCAAACCAAGGAATGCAGCAGACAGGTCAGGGAGAAAGTTGTGAGGAAGTTTACAGCAGAAATTAAAAAATAATAATAAACAGTAACCTAAGTTTTAAGCATGCCATTGAGGATTATTTGATCAATCATTCAGAAATGTACATAGTATAGCACACAGAAACTTTCAATCCAGTCTGACTGAGCTATTTAACAATGGACGACAGCTAAAAGTGTCAGTCACTAGAGACAGTAAGCTACTGACAAAATCCTAAAACACATGCAGTTGTCACTTCAGCCTAAGGAGATTCTCCAAAATAGTTACTCTAATGCACTAAATCCTAATGCATGCCACACCTTTCTGATTTATATTTGGAACAGATTTTGATATTATTTTTCTTCCACTTCAGAATTCTCAGAAATTGTGTAATTTTGACACATATAATGGCAATAAAATAGCCTAAAGTTTGTGGTTGTTGTGTGACAAAATGTGGAAAATCTGAAGGTGTAAGAACAGATTGGCAAGGTAACTTATTTAAGAAACTGTGTGGACACATTATACAACTGCTCGCTCTTGGAATACTGTATTGCCAAAACATTTTTACTTTAGCAGTTAATTAGACTATTCAATAAACCTTTACAACACTATTTTTTTTGTTTTTAAATCAGACTGCTACATACAGTAAACTACAAACTATAATTATTCAGAAAAAAAAGAGATTTACAGTGCTTCCTGATGACATTACTTGTGAACCCCCCAATGCAAACTGAAATAAAAAAAGAATGTAAAAAAATAAGTATATTAGCAATAACTCTGATGTATGCATTTTTGTTTTTGCGACTACATTATTAACTGATTGAAAACCTGAAAGAGAATGTTAAAATGAAGGTTCATCCTAAACTTATTCTGTGTAAATATTTTAGTGCATTTCATTCATAAATATCTAAATGACCACTTCCTTATTTTCTATTATTGGACTCTAGTTCTTTCTTTTGTTATCCAAAAGAAACAAAAACATGTTGTTGTATGCTACAGTGATGCTAAAACTATAACCATATGTACACACGAGGGACAAAGTTAGCTTTAGTCACCTGTCAATGCAGTCACTTTTGTTTTTGAAATTCCAACTTCGAAGACTTGTTTCCAAGTTTTATCTCTAGCCTGCTCTTTCTCTGTAAACATCTCTTTTTTTTTTTAGCATTTGCTGAAACACTTGTTGTTCTGCTCTGCTTTCATCCATAAAGTCACCTCAGTGATTATGTGTAATTGCTACTACTCTTACATTTGCCTCATTCTTTTCCATTTAACTCTTTTCTCTAAGCTGGAATCTAATACTGGTTATCCAAATAAAAGAACTTAATTAGTCCAGCTGCTAAAGTAAATCAGCTCATGAGATTATTTCTGCTTGAGCAGCTGAGAAATGTTCTTAATGCTGGACCTTGCTAAAATGTGCATTTGGCCAAGATGCCCTTTCCCATAATTCTCTAAGTGCTCATTTAACTGGAGTTGTATTTCTGTTCCAGCTTTTGTGATGCTTTAAAATCAAATTGATTCTGGAATGTTTTTATTCCTACTGTTGATTTTTGGAGGAGGAAGAGATCCAGGGCAAAAAAAGAATGCAATTTGAGCACAAAAAAGAAAAAGAATTATACAAGGGAGAGAAAGAAAAGAGACAGAAAACAAAAGACGCCTGCACAGGCGGACAGAACAGTGGAACCATCTCATGACTTAAACATTCTGGGGGATAAAATATTCCCACATTGCATGGATACTTTTCCCTGTAAAACATGAAGCTTCAGCAGTGTGAGAAGAATGCATAAATGAGCTATTGTATCAGTGTATTGTAATCACTTCTGCTGCTTTGGGTCAGATGGAGCTTCTGTGGAATGAAGTGAAAAGCAGGGAGTAAACAGAACAATGCCAGAAACTGTCCTCTAAGCTGACAAAACAGTTCAAATCTTAATGCATGCTTCTTCTTGTGCCACTTCTGCATGTTTACCCAATAAAAACAAACACACAAGATCATGGATTATTTATAAGAAATGCACACTTAATTTGAATCAAATATGCACATTCTGAAATTTTGGCTACACCTGTCATTTATTCCAAGCTCATGAAGAACGGTCATTCTTGTGATTTTCCTCAGTATTTTTTACACTGTTAAAGCTCGACTCTGTTCAGAATATTTCTTTTTTATGCTCAACATCTGATTTGCTTTTGGTGCTGTAATAATTTGCTGTGAGTGTATTCTGGTTGAACTTTTTCGATGTAAAATCAAACCTGAACTTTATGGGTGGAGCTTTCTAATTTCAAAAACATCTGAATGTGATGTTTCTCTTGTAAGGACCATCTACTGTGATTATTAACAATATTACCTTCTGCAGTCATGCTAAGATAGTTTTCACCATGCATGTTAATGCATTAAGGTCTAATTTTGTGTTGCATTACAAAATCGTGATCAGTGTTTGCAGTTACACTATTTTTGTAATACTTCTGGTTATACCCTTTGGTATTGTTTCATCTTTGGTAAAAGACTATTAGGATTTTTTAAATGTACAACTTGCAATGTCAAAAATATACACACAATGATTAATTAATCACCTGGATTAGTTGATCATTGATGCAGAGAGAAAAGCAACATCAGAAAGATTTTCTTAGAACCAGTTGGAACATTTTTTTTGTAACTCATTCAGTTTTCACAGAACCTAATCCTGATCCATCTACAATCCAGGAGATCTGAGACATGCTCTACCATTGTCATGCTTCAGGATAATCTTTTCTTACATCCATCAGATTTCTATGTAAAGTGCAAGAGTCAGAAGCTTAAAATAATAGAAGTAGCCGTTTGAAAACACAAGGCTTTATAATTTCATCAAAGGTCCAGCTGTGATTCAGTCTTTTTGTCAGTTGCAAGTCCAGTGGAAAGTCCAAACTGGGTTTTTTACGGTATTACTACATAACTACACTGTAAAAACACAAACTCTCACAAAGTATTTTTGAGTATACTCAAAAATAGTATACTCAAAGTATCTACTCAAAGTACTTAGAGTAGTACTTAGATAAGTACACTTACTATCTAAGTGTACTTAGATAAGTACACTTGAAATAAGATGAAAACTCAAGTAACTTTTCAGGAAATTAGGGGCTTGTTTTAAGTCAATAATTCCTTCAAATTAATAAAAAGTACTAGTTCCCCTGGGAGATTTGTTTCACTTCTAACATGAGAAAAAGTCTTGTGATAAGTGGATATAATCTACCAGTGGAACTAATACATGTTATCAATATTCAGGATTTCTTCACTTAAAACAAGCTCCTATATCTTGCTGAAAAGTTACTTGTAAGTTAGATTTGGCTTAGCTGAAGTGTACTAAGATTGTTGCTCTAAAAATAGAGAAAAATACTTAATATATTGTGTTTTTGCAGTGTAGCAGGCTTTACTTAATGAAAGCATATAATTTAATCCGCTTTTCTTTATGTTTTTGTTAAGAAAAAATATGATTTGGTTTTGAACCTAAACACATGTATGAATTTTCTACAACAACCTGCAGGCAAGGTGACACACTTAGTACAATGAAGTTTGAAGTTTGTGCATTAAATGTTTGTTAATTAGCCCCTTCAGTCAGACTAGAGTAGAAAGGTGGAAAGCTATGGTCTGGAGAACTGAGTCATGTGGTGCGCTGCTGGCGTTGCTGCTGCTGCTGCAACCAGAACTGAACACAAACTGGAATGCAGTGAAGGTCAGATTCCATTAGAAATGTTTTACGGCTCAGGGCGAGTGGAGGGCCCAGAGGAGGGCTTGCACTCTCGCTTTCCTCGCTGACTTCAGAAAAACCACAAATTCCTCAGAGTTATTTATCTGTAGCCAGGTGATTTCCAGGCCTGACAAGCTTCACACTGATACATGACAAGAACAACAAGAGTTTATCTGGACCCAGAAGATTTAAACAAAGCATGAGGAAATTACTTAGAAAAGCATTACCTTGTAGAAAAATTTTATCCTTTAGTCTGAATCCTAGAAATTCTAAAAAGATGGACTTAAAAGGAAGACAGACTTTTTTGTGGAATGGATTTTCAGTAGACCAGAAAGAGAATATCTTAAAAATAATCAATTGTGACATTAGCATTCAGCAAAATGAGATACCTTTACATTATTGTCTCTCATTATTATGCCAGAGGGTGCATTATATCTGCTGTCTGCTGTCAGCAGTAACTTACAAAATTGCATAACTATACTGCATGGGCTTTTGTATCAACTCTTGTGTTGATTTAGAAAATAAAACAGGGAATTGTGTGAGATTTTTGTGATATCTTAATCTTTCCGAGTCTGCACCCACCACCAGCTCTTCGATAACAGATGTTTCTCTGGTTTGTGAAGTCCACTCTGCTCTTTCATACATGAAGGCATTAGCATTTAGATAACTCTCCTGAACATAGGACTCAGGTGAAGTGAAAATGTTAGAGAAAAAGAAAAAAAACAAACAAACGTGCCTTGTCCATATGCGCTGTGGCACCGGGCAGATTTACTAGGTAGGAAAAGTCCAACATACTCGGACGCACTT
>CAEFZY010039389.1:0-12827 GCA_903066815.1 Brachyrhaphis roseni
TGATTTTGCCGAGCGCTCAGAAACTGGAGCACTTTGTACAAGAGAGGACAGTTGGGCAGCAGAGTGACCATCGATGCTGCCGGACTGAACGGCGGCCATTAGCCGCTACGGCTAGTGACGTCAACCTGCGGCGCCATTACTGGCCATCGTTTGGTTCCGCTGACCCAGACGGTTCCGATGCAGGATGAGCAGGAATCGGTTGGAGCCGATTCCTGTTTCTTATCCAGTTTCTATACATTTTAGCTTGAATAAAAGTGCCGACGTTTGGATGTGTAAAATATATTTATCTCTCTGGATATAAACCTAGAAACAGTTTGGATTCTGTCAGTTTGGTCAGGATCCCAGCAGTGGTTGGTTAGCTTCTTTAACCAGCTGCTTTACTGATGATCTGTCAGAAACTAGATGTTATTGTTGAGTTAACTGAACCGAAACACGCAGCGGGTTCATATCATGTCTGTCCAGGTCCAGCTATAGCATCAGGCTGCTAACCTGCTGACACTTTAGATTGAAGTTCAAACTTTTTACCGACCTGTAAATGTGATTCCTTTAGATCTTATCTTGCTGTCGTAGCGTTGACCATTAATAGCAAAACATTACATCCATTTTCAGATTCTGTGCTTGATTGTGTCATTTTCCAGACCATCAATATTCCAGGTCACGTGACGTCCAGTCCACCAGGTCACTGACAGGACTTGATATTTACATTTTGCAAAAATAATGTTAAAAATCTGTTAATGCTCTGAACACAACGAGCAGCTGCTGCCAAGTGACTGTCCGCTAATAGATGCAGGAACATCAAGGAAAAAAGGTGGATATATCGGTGGAGACATGTCCAGACCAGTCCTTCGGAAAGTTAAACCTATGACCCAAAGGGAACCAATTGTCATATAATCTTGAGGATTTACCCGCACTGAGGAGATCCACATACAGAAACCCCATTATAAGATGGTTTGACCAAGCAAGGGCGGCTACAATAATATATCTTACCTTACATATGAATGCTTGTCCTTCTAAGTAACTGTCCAATAAAACATCTGAAAATACAATTTAAACGATGGATCATTACCTGTTAGAAAGTGGCGCTGCAAACTGGCATTGTTAGTTTTCACTCCGCCTGTATTTAGCTGTAGATTGTTAATCCACTTTTTTCCTCTTTTTTGGTAAGTTTTTAAAATTAACTCCATTGTGACCAACGACCTTCGAAACACAAAAATAACGTTTATCTTTGTCTCCATTAGTACGGTTGGAACAACCGTACAGGACTCAGACTTCAGACATTTTGATGCTGGATCAACAGAAATAAATACACTGCATTTACTTCCTGCCCTCCGTCTGCATTGGGTGACGTTGATGCTACGTCATCCGAACCCCAGCAATGGAGAGCCTGTAGACCAGGTGTGTGCGTGCGTGCGTTTTACCTGGTAGTGATTTGGCCAGAAAGTGGATACAGCAAGCTCCACCCCTTTCCAGATGTGGTAGGCGGGGCCAGATGAGTTAATGACGGGAACTCCCAGAGGGCTGTTGTTCTCTGTAGGTAAAACAGACACACCTGAGAGCTCCACCCACACATCCAGAGCCCCGCCCACGGACAGCCCCGCCCCCGCCGTACCTGTGACGTAGACATTGAGTGTGGCGGGCGCAGCTCCTTCGCGGCCCCCCGCCTGGTAGAACTGGAAGCTGAGGCAGTGCGTGTCGTTCTCGCGGAGTGGCGCCAGCAGCAGCTGGGCGCGCTGGCCACTGTAGCGACCCGATGTGTTCACAAACAGGAAGGAAGATCCTGGAGGTCCCCATAAAGACAAAATAACCTTCAAAATCAAAGACCAGGTCCCAGCCTGGTTCCACCCTGAACCTCCTGGGTTAACCAGGCAGCTGTTAACATCACAGGCATAGTTTTCACTGTCAAACTAAAAGTTACAGCCAGCACAAAACTTTCAGATTAAAAGCCTGAGCTACAAAAAGACGATGGCAAATAAAAGCAGAAAATCAATAATTCATCTGCAGCGCCGAGACACAAACTGCTGGTTTAATTGGAAGACTTCAGAATAAAAGCCCCTGCTGCCTGTGAGTGTGCACGTGCACGTGCACCCCCTCATTAGTGTGCATTGACGCCGCCAACCCTACAGCTGTCAGTCAGACGCTTCGCCGCTGCAGGTCGCTTTGCAAAGTTTCTGTGAAATTTAAATCAGTCCCACTTTGTAAAGTCGCTGTGTGGGTTGAAGGGCGTCTCCATGGCAACCGGAGGAGAGAGCGGCCTGCGGCGCGGCGACAGCTCTGGGGCTGTCAGTTCTGTTGCCCCGGAGACGAATCTCGCCTGGCCAGAAGTTGTTGTGATCCCATCAGTCCAACAGATTAAAGACTGGACCCATCCGGAGCCGGAACCAAACCAGAACCAGAACTTGTATTGATATTTATTGTTGCTTTATTTCTCTATTTGGTTTTGACTTGCAGTAAAATTAATTTGGCCTCTGGGCTAAATAAACCTGAATCTATTTTTAATAAACATATTAATAAACTTGTTAATTAACCGATTCACTATCACATGAAAACAGAACTGCCGGTGGGCGGGGCTAAGCCTCCGCTGCCGGTGGGCGGGGCTAAGCCTCCGCTGCCGGTGGGCGGGGCTAAGCCTCCGCTGCCGGTGGGCGGGGCTAACCCTCCATGGTTTAGGGCTTTCAGAACGCCTCTGGCAACTTAAAAGTTTAGACCAGAACCAGCTAATGTTTCTGTTCCCTGAGGTCCTGCCTCATTAGAAACCGTCTGATTACATCTACTGGGTTCTGGACCACAGGAGCCTCCTCCAGGTTGGGTTGGAGCGGGTTCTGTCTGATCTGGACCAGGAAGCAGACGCTTTTCCTCTCTGCAGAAATCAAAACCGAATCAACCTCCAGCCTCAAACAGACGATTCTCCAATCTGAGACCGATTGACTGGTCCACTGCTAACAGGACTCAGCGTGTGTGTGTGTGCGCGTGTGTGTGTGTGTGTGTGTGCATGTGGGGGTGTCAGCAGATCAATAGCCCTTGAGGAGAATCGATTAGAAAAACAAGAGCTTTAATCACAGTGGAGGGAGGAAGAAGAGGACTGATGAAGAACAAAACTTTGGTTCTGATTGGTTCTAATGAGCTCATTCATATGGAAATGTTCTGGTTCTGATTGGTTCCTGAACACTGGGTTCTGTCCCTGTGGCTCGGTCCAGCCTGTTCAGCCCAAACGCTGAGAGAGTTCTGCTAGCTTCTGATCTGGGCCAGAACCATCAGGTGGTTCTGAAGGAGCTGCAAGCGGACCCTTCTTCATCCTATGAAGACCTCCATCATCAGTGGGTTCATGACCGGGTTGGCCAATCAGAGCAGAACAAACACCAACAGTGCCTCCTTCACTTCCCGCCCCTTTCTCACCTGTCGGCCAATCACAGCTGAGCCCTACCAGCTCCAAGCCAATCCCAGCAGGGCCAGCTCACTCTCTCTCACACACACACACACACAGATGGAGGCGTAATTCTATTACCAGAGTTGTATCGAGACGTGAGGAGAGGCAGCTGCAGCGCATTGAGGAGATTTACTGACACACACACCAGCAGGAAGTGTGTGTGTGTGTGTGTGTGTGTCCTGCCTTCCTGCTCTCAGGGATTTTTTTTAGGAGCTGATTGAAAGTTTAAATTTCTGCAAACATCTAACTGGTCTTCAGTTTAAATGTGCAGTCACACATTCATTCAATACACACTGGTTCCAAAACCAGTATGAACCAGTAAAGCCTTCATGAACTGGTGATAACAAGTTAGCTAGTTATCCCTTCAACCTCTGATCAGTAACCAGTTATCTAAGAGTCATCAACCAAACAGCTACTAACCAGTAACCACTTACCGACCCGGTAGCTGCTAGTTGACCAACCGATAACCAGTTAAACAGTCTTAACCCACCCGCTGCTGGTTGGAAGTGGTAGTTAAGGGCGGAGCGCCTTCTGTTTACAGGTCATGACCTCTAGAGGTATTCTATTCAGATCAATGTGTCTAAGTCAGCTGGCGTTCAGTGTGCGGCAACAGGTGGGAGAGGGGCAGAGCCCCACCAGGGGGCAGCAGAGGTCCAGATCCAGACTGCACGAGGACACCAAGTCTAAAGGGACTGAGACCCAACAGAACCAGAGTTCTGCTGGGTCTGAGGCAAAGAGGCGGTCAGACAACCCAGAAAATGAAATCTGATATCAGTTATGATCAATGATTACTCTGAAAGAACTCAGCCCTGAGGGGAGGTCACAGAGAGGTCAGGGTCCTGCGGTACAGAGGTCACAGAGAGGTCACCATCTCTCTGCAGAGTCGACCAATCAGAACTTGATGGGAGGATAAGAGTCTACGATTGGCTGTGTCCAGGACAACAGGACTAGTCTGGCTGTAATGTGTCTAGTGTAAAGTTAGGTGGAAGGAGGACCTTGGTGGGGGTCCGTTTACAGGAGTTGGGCTCAGCTCAGTAGGAGAAGAACTCTGAGGGCCTCATGACGCATCAGAGCAGCCGATGCTTCTGGCTAGGCTGCTGTCAGGGGGCGTGTCCAAACAGCAGCCAGGTAAAGAGGGCGGAGCCAGTAGCCGACACACCTGTTAGCCTGAGCTAACCAGCTTCTAAAGTCATTTAGACAATGCGATGCGCTTTGGCCAATGGGAAGATAAACATGGAAATCATCACCAAAGCAAAGCAAAGCTGGAGCAGACCTGACCCATGTGTGGCAGAACCCAGTGGTTCTGAACGGTTCTGGGCCAGTTAGAGAACAGCACAGATCAAAGCAGCCAATGGGGAGGCAGCGAGCTCTCACCTAATTGGCTGATGTCATTCTGAGGCGCTGCTGCTTCAGCTAACAGTCCGTCTGTCCGTCCGTCGCATTCAGCAGCAGAATTTGCAGCAGCGTGCCGACACGCTGATAAACCCTTTAACACACTCNACACACACACACACAGTGTGTATTATTCATAAAGAATCAACTTCTTCCTCTCTCTGTCGCTCGCCCTGACTCACCTTTAAACACTGTTTACCTGCAGCTGGGTGTGTGTGTGTGTTATCTGTTTTCACTTTAAAGCCAGAACGTGTGTGTTTGTGTTTAACTCGTTTTAACAGACACACAGCTGAAAAGTGTTTTTGACCTCCAGGTCTCTTTGACACAGAAAGGCATTGTGGGAGTTATCACACGACGCACAGCCAGGCCGAGTGTGTGTGTGTGTGTTTATATTTGCCTTGCAGCTTCACAGAGTGTGTGTGTGTGTGTTTGTTGTGTACAGCTGGCAGTGAGCTGATAACAGGCCTATTAGAAATATTAATACACCCTGAACCCACAGAGACACACACCAAAGGCTTCCACAGAGCCGGGTTTGTGTGTGTGTGTGTGTGTGTGGGGGTGTGTGTGTGTGTCTGTTCCCTCTGCTCGTTCTGATTGGAGCCAATCAACTAAAACCCAGAGAGGCGCCGTTCCTTCAGCCCTGAGCAGTGACTGACAGGCGGACAGAACCTTCCAAACCTTCTGAGGAGCTCCGGACCGGACCTGATACTGGAGAACCAGGCCAGAACCTCACTGAGACGCTCCCAGGTCCAACCTGTCCACTGAGGGGTTGGATCAGTGGTTCCAAACCTGGTCCTCAAGCCACACTGCCCTGCATGGTTTAGGTCAGGGGTGGGCAACTCCAGGCCTCGAGGGTCTTTAGATCCATCTCTACTTCAACACACCTGAGTCAAATAATGAGGTCATTAGCAGGACTCTGGAGAACCGGACTGGACTTAGAGGAGATTCAGCTGTTGGATTCAAGTGTGTTGGACCAGAGAGACGTCTAAGAGTTGCAGGACACCAGGATGTCCACCCCTGCTTTAGATATTTCCCTGCTTCAGTCCAGCTGATTTCAATTGTTGACTGATATCAGGAAGATTAAAGCAGGGAAACCAATAAACCATGTGGGCCCTGGAGGACCAGGGTTGGGAAATACGGGTCTACAGAACCAGACAACATGGCTGGAACTTGTTCTACTGCCTGCAGAACCGGGACCAGAGAAGCATCTGTGGAGATGACGGCTCCAGGATCCCGACCCGTTCTGTGATTGTTCTGGTCGGCTTCAGTAAACGCTAATGGTGCCGACTGCTGCAGAACCTGAAATATCAGAACCACTGAGAGCATCTGGACCGGAGCAACGACAGAGGGAACACTCTGGTTGCTGGTGACGTAGCGGTCCAGTTGCTGGGGTAAAACCTGTCTGAGCCTCCAGGTTCTGTTTCAGGTCGGATCCGGGCTGTGGAGGGTTAGTTTGATTTAATGTCCTGCTCAACGCTGCACACATCAGCCGGGAGGAGACTGTCCTACAGAGGTGTGTGTGTGTGTGTGTCTGGTTGCTGGGTTTGGCTGCAGTTAGTCACACAGTAAAGCAGGAAGGAGGTGAACTCTTCGTCCTCCTCCTCCTCCTCTCCCTCCATAACTCACAGTGAACAGACTCTAACTGCCTCCTCCCTGTGTGTCCTCGCTCAGCCTGTCTCTCACGTGATTGGCTCTGTGATTTAGGACTGCTGCATTCTCATTCGTCAGCGGGTTAACCTCTGTGAGCATGAGACAAACGGCGCGTGGCCAGCGTTATCTGCCCGGCTCATTGTGAACTCCGGCTGTCCGTCCATAACTCAGGCAGGAAGTGTGGCAGGTCAATAGGAGATAAGACAAAGGCGGCGGCGGCGGCGGCGGGCCAAACAGAGAGCCAGCGAGCGCTAAAGCGACGGTTCGATACTTCATTACTCTGACAACAAACCTGCAGGAACAGCAGTCTGACCGCATGAGGACTGCACCACTTCACCTGAGCTTCGTTAACCAGCTAATTAACTCCATCACCCGACGGTGTTCACGTTCATGACAACAAGAACAACTCGAACAATAAAACCTCCAGGAATCGTTTTCAGGAGAATCACTGAAACAACCACGTCCTCCAGGTCAGGGAAGACTGGGAATGTTCCACAGCAAGCAATAATACCAGTTACCATGACGACGCAGATGATACGCAGCTCTACGTTATGATGTTACCAGGTGACCTTTGACCCATCCAATCACTGAACAGATGCTGAGAACAGATAAATGTGTGGATGAGACAAAACTTTCTGAAACTGGACTTATTATAGAAGAACGATGCAGAGTCATAGATATAGGATTATAGATCTAGAGCACGGCTTCAGTTCTTCCACCTGGATACCAGAGATCAGGCTGACCTCTGACCTCTGGCCTGACCCTCCAGAGCCACATAAAGATGGTTCCACATGCCGGGTCTTACCAGCTGCAGAACATTTCCAGGACCAGAGACTAAAATCTCCGATCAGAGAACCTCATCCAGCAGCAGGTCTGACTGACAAACCAACGTCCAGAACTTGCTGGTCCAGAACCTGTTGGTCCAGAACGCTGCTGCTGGAGTTCTGACTAGAACCAGGAGGTGGAGGCCGTCACAGTGGGTTTCAGGTCCAACCCGGTTTATGCTTTTGTTTCATAAGTTGAGCTTCACGAAGGGTAACTAAGCCCGTCTTTGTTTCTTTGTGTTGCCTCTGGATCTCGTGCTTTTTGCCTGTTTGTTGTTTAATTGTCCTTCTCATCGTAAAGCTCTGCTAATAAAGTCACTTTGCTTCACATCGCCCCAACAGGAAGCCAGACGTTCATGAACCTGAAATCAGTCGGACTGTTACCAGGGTGTCCAGGTCCGGGTTAGATGTCTCTGCTCCATCCCAGCTGATTCAGATGGTCCAAATGCCTGTTCAGCAACTCAAAGTTCTGCAGAGGTTCTGCTAACGAACCTTCATTGGACTCAGGTGTGCTGAACCAGGGAGGGAACTAAGACATGCCGGGACTCTGGACACCACTGAGTCACACTGATAGCAGGAGAAAAAAACTCCACACTGCACAGATCTGCTTCAGTTTGACACAGTTAAGAAACAAAACCACTATATTTATGAAAACATGTTGGAAAAAGGAAGGCCTGAGACGGGCTCCCTGAGGAACTCCACCTGGACCCACCAGAGCGTACCTGCAGGGATCCACGGGTTACTGTTGGGCCGCCCTCTAGTGTCGCCCTGCTCCCAGTCAAAGTCGTCCTCCTTGGATTGGACCAGTGTGCAGTCTGGACCCTGACCGGCCAGGCATGCTGAAAAAGAATCAGAAAGATCTCAGTCATGGATCTGATCCGCTGTGAATCCGGACCCAACCACAGGTTGGTTCTGGCTCCATCAGAACACGAGTTCTGGAAAACATCAGACCCAAAGATCTGAACTAAACTCAGAGTTCATGTTGAGGTAATGAAGTAAACTTCATTTAAACTACAAAGTGTTTTACAAAACGTGAGACATGAAAACAGCTGAATGAAGGAAGTTCTGGTGTCACTTCACCAGGTCATGACCTCTGGGAGCGAAGCCATGATGCCAACAGTTTGACGACAAACAGCCTAAATGAGACGTTTCCTCCCAGGTGACACACCTGTCTGCTTCTGTCACTTTCAAGTTGTTTCAGTGACCACCTCAGAGAGGGGCACCAGCAATTTTGTCCATGTGTGTTACTGAGCTAGCGTTCTTTGACTTTACTTTGACTAGGACACAGTCCTCTTCAGCTTAAGGTCAGCAATAACTGGAGTTCTTGCTCTTGTTCCTGCTGCAGGCCGGCCTCAGAGCTTACAAGATGACAAAGAGTTCAGACTCTGACCATGAATTCAAAAACAACTCAACGTAGAATTAGTTCTTCAGGACGAACTGGTTCAACTCTGCATGGAGGACTGAACTGGTACCAGTTCAGTCACTGGGCAGTTTGACGGGCCAAGCTGCCGGCCTGCTGGGCCGTCTGACCACCAGCAGGCAGGGCAGTGGACAGAGTGGAGATCAGAACGGCTGCCTGAACCACCACCGTCAGCAGCATCGCCGTAGTAACAACACATGGATCAGAACCAACCATGTGAGGTCCGTTTGGGTGGTACCAGTCTGTTCCAGAGCTGCTGTTGACCCTCAAGACCCCATAACCTGCTGCGTTCAAGAACCTTCCTCTTTGTCCTGGAGATGTTCTCCAGTTCAGAACCAGTGTTCCCAGTTGTCCATTCAATCCCTCAAGTTAGGGGTTCAGGATTCTCCAACTGGATTCAGATGTAGCCCAAAGAAGCCGTTTCTGCGGTCCAGTCGGGCCTTCGCGTGCCTTCGCGCTCGCCAGACGCAGCAGCTTGTAAACATGTCGTTCTTCAGAGGGAGACGGTTCCAGTTCATTACCATTTCCCAGCATGCTCGCTGCCGGCTCCTCACACACTCATAATAGATGGAAGCCTCCTCCTTCCTCCCGACTCAAAGACGTCTAAATCCCTCCATTCATGCCGGCACACACACCAGCTCTGAGGGGGTGTGTGTGCGTGTGTGTGTACTGTGTGGCTCTGACGCCTCGTCAGCCTCTTCAATGTAATGACTGCGGGTGTGTGTGGCCGTCATCTGAAAGCCTTGACATTAAATAGCTGGAAGGCTCATTTTCTTCCTTTGTAACAGAAGGCGCATTAAACACACACACACACACACACACACACACACACAGGATCATCCCGCTGGGCAGTGTTAGCTCGTCAACAGATACCAGACACAATCTGTTTAATCTGCTTCTATGAATTTGCATCTATATAGCAAACTTAACACACACATGCACACACACAGCCCAGTTCTGCCTCAGGAAAACAGAAACTAATCTGAGCCTCTGAGTTGCTGAACAGCAAAGATGAATCTGGACTTGATGACATGAAGCTAAATATAACCGTCAACCGAGCTGCTCCAGTTGGGTCAGAGGCTGGTACCACTGGTTCTGCTGGTTCTTCTGGATCTGCTGGTACATGTGGATCATGTGGTTCCGCTGCAGATGGTTCTACTCCGTCTCCTCTGTCTGTCCAGTGGACTTTGTCCCAGAAGTCTCCTCCTCCATCTAGCTGCAATTTTGATGCTAGTCGCTGACGGTAGTCGCTGACGCTAGCTGCTGAAGGTAGCCGCTGACGCTAGCCGCTGACGGTAGTCGCTGACGCTAGCCGCTGAAGGTAGCCGCTGACGCTAGCCGCTGACGGTAGTCGCTGACGCTAGTCGCTGAAGGTAGCCGCTGACGCTAGCCGCTGAAGGTAGCCGCTGACGCTAGTCGCTGACGCTAGCCGCTGACGGTAGTCGCTGATGCTAGTCGCTGAAGGTAGCCGCTGATGCTAGTTGCTGATGCTAGCCGCTGAAGGTAGCCGCTGACGCTAGCCGCTGAAGGTAGTCGCTGACGCTAGCCGCTGATGCTAGCCGCTGACGCTAGTCGCTGAAGGTAGCCGCTGATGCTAGTCGCTGATGCTAGCCGCTGACGCTAGCCGCTGAAGGTAGCCGCTGATGCTAGTCGCTGACGCCGTTTGGATATAGAATGTCTGAACGGATAAACATTCAGTTCTTTGTGTTCATTTAAACTATTTAATTGTTTTCCAAGTTATTGATCGCTGCAGCACCTACAGATTCCCTATCAGTTCTACAAAAGGTGATTTATTTCTAATTTAGTTCAACTAATAAAATATTATCTTTTTGAAATATATACCAGGTGTCCATTTGCTTAAGCTAATCTCAGTTAGCCGTTCCGAATCTCTGAAATTTATCTGGTTTGTCAACATTCACAGCTGATGCTGAACTTTAACATCTGTTTTCATCCATCTCTGTATTTTTGTTTCTCTCAGTACTTTTAGTTTGTAGCTTCAATTGTTATTTAACTGTTTCATAGTTATTATTGCTATTTTTTTTATTGTTTTTGGAAAGGATACAGGAAACAGGAAGACTATTTATGTTATGAATTAATGAATGGAAACCCGAAATATGACTATATAAGTTAAATTTCATCATACTCCTTTTCAGACTCATCATCAATTTCGTGTTGAAGAGAATTCATTCATCCATGT
The DNA here is from genome assembly GCA_903066815.1 of Brachyrhaphis roseni. Classification (NCBI taxonomy): domain Eukaryota; kingdom Metazoa; phylum Chordata; class Actinopteri; order Cyprinodontiformes; family Poeciliidae; genus Brachyrhaphis; species Brachyrhaphis roseni. The sequence goes on from CAEFZY010039389.1 coordinate 10,908, forward strand.
CTGGATCTGATGATGGATCAGCCTGATCATTGATCTGCTCCCCGGACCGGACCTTCTGGTTCTCTTCATTGCGCCTGCAGCCATTACTATTCGTGAGGACCAGGACCTGGTTCTGGGTTTCTGTGAACTGGGCCCAACCCAGTGGTACCTGTCCTGTTGTCAAGGGAAGGCTAGAGGCGTGGAAAGGCCAGAGGTCATGATCCATTTCTCTCATCGCCTCTGCAAGAAATGAAACAGAAACGCCTCCTGGGATCCGCGGCGCATTCCTGCCTGAGTGTGTTGGCAGGACACACACACACGACACACACAAGACACACACACAGGACACACACACACCTGTCTGAATGTGTGTGTGACGAAGCAAGGCCATAATTAATCAAAACAAGCAGGTATTGATCAGCCGGCCTCCTTCAGCTGCTGATCAATAACCCAGGCTTGGGGGGAACCGACCCGGGGGAACCGACGTTCCTGGCTGCAGCTCCCAATAGGCGTTCCTGGGACTTGGAGGTTCTGGTGTTGCTGGTCCAGCTGATGCTCCCAGCGGGTCGATTAAATGTTTGGTGGTTCTGATCTATAGCCAGACTATCGGGTTCTGACCCGACCTTCTGGGTTTGGACCCAGGTTGTTCTCCAGAGCTCTGCTGAAGGGTTCTGTAGTTCATTGTCCTGGTCCTCGTTCTGGTCTGGTTCTGTTTCCCTTCGGACTCGGAGGTTCTGGTGTTGTTGGTGCTGTTGCCATGGTTACAGAAGCCTCGCCGCACCAATCCTGATGAAACCATGCGTTGAATCCTGAGGAGGGGTCGTGACCTGCGACCTTTGGAAGGGGGAGGGGACGGGCCGCTGTGGGCCTGCTGATGTTGCCATGGAGACGAGTATTTTCTGCAGAGCTGGCGCTCAGGCGGAGCGTGACTTTTTCTAGTCTATGTTTACTTCCTGTTGCGATGAAGCTGCAAGGTTTTCTATCACAGCTGGCTCTGCTCCTCCAGCAGCTCACGGCTCAAACACCGACGCCACGACTGGACCGATCACCGGACCCTGGCTGCACGGATGACTCCACCCACCCGGCAGAGGAATCCCACCCAGCTGCTGCTTTACAGACTCTCTGTTTCAGGTGGGATGGTAACCTGCTCTACCGCTGGTGGCTCTTGCTTCAGCCTTACAAAGACGCTAAAGCCAGTCTGGTGGTCCAAAGTACAGGGCCTCCAAAGTACAGAGTCCCCAAAGTATAGGGCCTCCAAAGTATAGGGCCCCAAAGTACAGAGTCCCCAAAGTATAGGGCCTCCAAAGTATAGGGTCTCCAAAGTATAGGGCCCCAAAGTATAGGGCCCCAAAGTATAGGGTCTCCCAAGTACAGGGCCTCCAAAGTACAGGGCCTCCAAAGTACAGAGTCCCCAAAGTATAGGGTCTCCCAAGTACAGGGCCTCCAAAGTACAGGGCCTCCAAAGTATAGGGCCTCCAAAGTATAGGGCCAGAAAGTATAGGTCCTCCAAAGTATAGGGCCCCAAGTACAGGGCCCATAAAGTACAGGGCCCACAAAGTCCAGGACCCCAAAGCACAGGGCTCCAAAGTATAGGGCCCAAAGTACAAGGCCCCAAAGGGTTAGGATTAGGGTTACTTTGGGGACCCAAAGTACAGGGTCCCCAAAGTACAGAGTCCCCAAAGTATAGGGCCTCCAAAGTATAGGGCCCGAAAGTATAGGTCCTCCAAAGTATAGGGCCCCAAAGTATAGGGCCCGAAAGTATAGGTCCTCCAAAGTATAGGGCCCGAAAGTATAGGTCCTCCAAAGTATAGGGCCCCAAGTACAGGGCCCATAAAGTACAGGGTCCACAAAGTCCAGGACCCCAAAGCATAGGGCCCCAAAGTATAGGGCCCAAAGTACAAGGCCCCAAAGTACAGGGTCCCCAAAGTACAGAGTCCCCAA